>LZPO01076481.1:44011-57055 GCA_001675575.1 Neotoma lepida
AGAGAGAGAGAGAGAGAGAGAGAGAGAGAGAGAGAGAGCAAGCGCATGCTGATTGTGCCAGTAAGCAGCATTTCTCCTTGGCCTCTGCTTCAGTTCTTGCCTCCAGTGTTCTGTCTGATTCAGTATGCAGATAGACATAAAATTTTTCAACAACAAAAATAAAAATCTTTGTTACTATAAATTTCAACAAAATATATTAATTGGTGTTTTAGAATATATGACAAGATTATTGATATTCAGATATAACATGGGAATAATGAGGAATATATTTTACCTATTTAATATTAATAATATTTTCTGATTTTAATTTTTAAATTAAATTAGTCATAATTAATGTCTTCTATCATATGTTACACATAGTTATGGGTTTTTTATGCCATTTTTGATCATGCACATAACATATTTTGATCATATTAACATCTATTACTTCTCTTCTTGCTTTTTCATTCAAACTGAGGTGGTATATTTTGTCTCCCAATATATTGTGCACCCCAATAAAGCTTATCTGAGGATCAGAGGAAAAAGCCAGCCATAGAAGTCAGGCAATGGTAGAACACATCTTTTATCCTAGCATTCAGGAGGCAGAGATCCATACAGATCTCTGTGAATTCAAGGCCACACTGGGAACAGAGTCAGACATGGTGGCACATGCCTTTAATCCCAGCACTAACCATAGAGGTCTGGAGGTCTGTACAGACAGACAAGAAGTGATGTAGCTGGGCGGAGAGAGGAAGTAAGATGGCATAACAAAAAGGCATACAGGCANGGGTATACAGGAACTAGGTCTTGATGGGAATGTCTTTCTGAAAATGTGTTGCTCTGATTGGTTGATAAATAAAGCTGTTTGGCCAATGGTTTGGCCAAGGCAGAATAAAGTTAGGCAGGACATTCGAACTAAGGGGAGAGAAGCAGAAAGCAGATCAGGGGAGAGAGACGTCCAGAAAACAACATGTAACGGCAGACAGGTAAAGCCACGTGGAANATGTGGTAACATAGATTTATAAAACGGGTTAATTTAATATGTAAGAGCTAGTTAGCGAGAAGCCTGCCAGGGCCATAGTTTAAAAATGATATAAGCCTCTGTGTGTTTATTTGGGTCTAAGTGGCCGTGGGAGCCGGGCAGAACCGGGACCGGACTGGACAAGGTCTCTTTGGAAGCTGAGGAGTTGGTGAGGTGAGATTGGCTGTGGCTTGTCCTGTTCCTCTGATCTCTCAGTTTTTCACCAAAATATCTGGCTCTGTTTTTTTTTTATTAATAAGACCATTTAGCAATTTGTCTTACATCAAACTGATTCCCTCCTTTTTTCAACATAATTTGCCATTCACTTCTTATTTCCTAGCCATATCCTTTCAATTGTAGTCAATACCCATACCCTTAATGATGACATGCTTTACTTGAAAATAAATGAAAACAATGTTTTCATGTTTTGTTCTACACACTTTCAGATTAAACTCAGGAACTGCTAAATCATAAAATATCTTTACAAAACTATTTTCTTATATGATTATTTTCTGTTTTCTCCTTAAATACTTGTGATAGTAGACACAAATTACATAAAAAAATCTATTTTTTTCTTTTTTTATGACAAATCATTTGACAACTTTCTTTAAAACAAAGTTTTAATTGTGTTTGTTGATTTTTTTTGTACAAGTGTATTTGATTCATATTTGATTCAAGGTCACATGCAATCAAGAATTATGATCTCTCTTATTAAAAGTTCTCTTTATAATTGAGATCTTCATACATGTATACAAAGAAGTAAGATCAAATCTACCTCCCATTGCACCCTAAACATACTACTTCCAAACTTCACCACTTTTACTACAAACTTCTAAATTCAGTTAGTCTCTCTCTTACCTACATGTGATGGGGCTTTTTCCCAAATATAGGAACCCTAGTTAATAAAAGTATTCTTGATGTATTGTATTAGTATTAATTTAATAATTTTCAGAAGTATAAACCTTATTGACATAAACTCTATGTATGAGACCTTAAGGGGAACACAGCAATTTCTTGGAATGGTATGTATTCTAGAAACAAAAGAATTTTCTTTAAATTACATGTTTGTAGTCCAAGAAACTCACCAATGAGGATTCTCTAGGACATGTTTCCCAAAGACATGGTATTGGTTTATAATAAATAATGCCATTATAGAATACAAATTGAAAACCTGCACATTTTTCATGATTTTTTATGTTTCATCCAAGACAATTTGGCTCTTCCCTCCTTTATTTAATTCCATTTTGCAATGATTAGTAGCTATGTTTATTTAAGACTCTTAAAATATTTAAATTTTGTAAGAAGTCATACATTTTTATTAATAAGAAATTACATAATGTCAAATGCATATTAGGAAAACTTTGCTTTTGGTTAGCTGCTTGACATCTTTTGAGTCTTCAAGAAGGTATATGAAAATTCTTAAAAATGACCATATCTCCTGTGGATCCCACAGACTATCCCCACCTAAGCTCCCTTCCTTTACATACTACTCTCTCTCAGCCTCCATATCCATCAGGCACCTCCTGCTCAACCAGAGACCTTGTCTGCTAGGAAGCCAGCCTTTAACACCAACAGCATTCCCTGTATACAAAACAGCTGAGAAAACCAGGAAAACAGGTAACACACAGCCTACTTTCTGAAAATACAGAGAGGAAACAGGAATCTCAAAAGAAACTAGAGGAACTTTAGACATGCAAAATTTAGCAATTTGAGCAGGAACAACAAAGCCAATATTCACTGACAGAATATAGGAGATGGATAAGAGAATCTCAGACACTGAAAATATTACAGAATAAATGGATATACAAGTCAAAGAAAATGTCAAATCTAAAGTATTCCTGACACAAAACATCAAGGCAATGTGGAACATTATTAAAATACCAAACCTAAAAATAATAGGTGCTAGGAGCCATCCACAGTAGTGGATGGGTCCTGCAGAAGATGTAAGGAATCAGTGGGGGTAGGAAGTGAGCCATGCCATGGTGGTTAGGAGAATTTTGTGACACCTGACTAACTAGCGGCCAAAGTGTTTCTTTATTTATACAGAATTTAGTAAGCAGGGATACATCCATGACGTTCCACAACATAGNTCATAATCATTTTTGGGTTTGGATATGTATTTCAATTCCTTTTGCTCATCCTTTAATCACCATCAATAAATTATGACAGAACAGAGTTATCATTTCCAATCATTTACCTTCAAGTTTTGACATCATTAATAAACAGAGTTATCATTCTTACTCATTAACCCCATAACCCAGTGTTTAAGAATCTAGAGGCATATGGCAGCCTTATTCTCAGGCTGATAGCTTTTATTGCTTCAAGGATGCTAGACCAAATCAAAATCTTCAAGCCACCCTGGACATTTTTCCATGTCCCAAGCAGTGTATTATTAACTCTTAGTGGTCAGAGTGCCCAGGAAAAATCCTCAGGCTAAAGCTTCTGCAGTTATTATTCAAATTCTGGCATAATAAAATATTCATATTTATATCTTTGTAGAATTTGTCTATATGTCTAATCCTGGCATTCTGTTGTTCCTTGGTCATATGGTTATATGGTTATATGGCTCTGCATGAGCTAACTTTTCTAAGAGAGGGAGGTCCTGACACCTCATACTCTTATCATCTTTTCACTCAATACTTTGCTTATCAATGTCTTTATGTAGGGCAGAGTTGTGTGCCTCGTAATTGTCAG
Organism: Neotoma lepida; assembly: GCA_001675575.1. Classification (NCBI taxonomy): domain Eukaryota; kingdom Metazoa; phylum Chordata; class Mammalia; order Rodentia; family Cricetidae; genus Neotoma; species Neotoma lepida. The sequence continues at coordinate 47,706 of LZPO01076481.1, forward strand.
AGTATACAGTACGAAGAGGCTTGTAATCTGAACTGTGGCCAACTCCTCTAGCTCACCAAATCTTGTTGGCCTTTTGAGTTTATTATGTTTTGAATATCTTGTTTCTGTGTAAGTACAGGGACAGATGTTTCAAGAATGCCTCATAGCCTCATGAAGAGATCTCTGGCTTCTTTATGTGTCACAACCTCCAAAGCATAAAGAAAACCTCCAAGTAGATAAGGGTATCTCCCTAAAAGCAGGGGTGGGAATAGTGTGTTCAGGACTTTCCTGGGGAAGCTTAGAAACAGCATTCCTGGGAGGAGGCATAAATGATTCATAAGGAATTTTCCATCATTCCAATATCCCCAAATTGTACAAATATTAAAGTCTCCCAAGTATGCAACAGGTGGAGATGAAAACCAAAGGTGGCATGGCAGCCATCATGTGGCTCAGCTAGGCTGGATCTTTGTCAAGCAGCAATGCTGGCTTTATGATATCTGCCATTCTATTCACATATGGCTATGCCAAATAGGAATAGAGGAAGGAGAAGAAGAAAAGCTTAAAAGCCCATAATATCTTCAACAAAAGCAAAAAAAAAAATTACCTAAACTAAAGAAGGAGAGGCTTCCTATTTGTGGTTGTGAGCCTAGCCTTTAATAGCTCAGCCATTTCTCTATCTTCAGTTGAGATGTATTGCATGAGAGAAGAATAAGCACAGCTCAGGGAATCCTGTGGAAGAGGGTCAGGAAGGGTTGTAGGAGCCAGAGGGGTCAAGGNCGCCACAAGAAAACCCACAGGACCAACTAATCTGGGTCCTTAGGGGCTCACAGAAACTGAACTAACAACCAGGGAGCCTACATGAAACTGATCTAGGTCCTCTGCATACATATTACAGCTGTATAGCTTTCTTTTTGTGGGACTCCTAACAATGGGAAAAAAAGGCTATCTCTGACTCTTGACACTTTGGGGACCTTTTGTCATCATACTGGGTTGCCTCATCCAGCATTAATATGAGGAGAAGTGCCTAGTCTTACTGCAACTTGATATGTCATGCTTGGTTGGGATCCACTGGAGGCGTGTACTTTTCTGAAGAGAAATGGAGGAGAAGTAAATAGGCACAGGAGGGGCATGGGGGGAGGAACTGGGAGGGGAAATTTCAGATGGGATGCAATATTTGAGAGAATAAACAAAAATTAAAATTAAAAAGAAGATGCCTATATAGATATAAGAGGCATACAAGAAGTATTCAGAACACCAAATAGATGGGACCAGAATAGAAAGTAACCTTGCCACACAATAATCAAAACACTAAACATACAGAACAGAAAAAGAATATAAACAGCTTCCAGAGAAGAAGACCAAGTAACATATAAAGGCAGCCCTATTAGAATTATTTCTGGATTCCCAATGGAGAGTCTAAAAGACTTAAGAGCCTAGTTGGATGTGCTGCAGACTCTAGGAGACCATAAAATAGAGGCCAGACTACTATACCCTTCAAACTCTTAATAACCAAAGATGAAAAAAATATAATATTCCATGAAAAATTCAAATTTAAACACTATGTATCTGAATAAATCCAGCCCTCCAGAAAGTGTTAGGAAAAATCCTCCAACTTAAGGAGGTTAATTGCTCCCACACAAACCTAGGAAATAATCTCACAGCAGCAAAACCAAAAGAAGGGAAANGCATCTCCCACACATGCACAAGCACTCACCAAATACACACACATGCTCACACAGACACACACACATACACCACCACAACCACAGCCAAGAACAACAACAAAATAACAGGTATAAGCAATTATTGGTCATTGATATCTCTCAATATCAAAGATCTCAATTACCCAGGATCCATCCTTCTGCTGCTTCCATAAAACATACCTCTACATCAAGGGTAGTGCATTACCTCAGGGTAAAGTGTTGGAAAAAATATACCAAACAAATGGACCTAAAAGCAAAGTAGTGTAGACATTTTAATATATAACAAAACAGATTTTAAACCAAAACTACTCAAAGGAGATGGGAGAGAGGGGTTTGCTACATACTCATCAACGGAAAAATCCAGCAATATGACATTTCAATTCTTAACATCTGTGCCCCCAAAATATTCTGTGGAATAAACTTTTTGTACACTGTGAAGATTTGTCACTCAGATTGGTTTAATAAAAAGCTGAATGGCCAATAGCTAGGCAGGCTTTTTGGAGCAGAGAGGATGGTGGGAAGAAGAAAGTTGGAGATGAGGGATCACCAGCCAGATGCAGAGGAAGCAGGAGATGAACATGCAGTGCTGAAAAAAGTACTACCAGGTGGTAGAGCCTTGATAAGAAAATATGGATTAATTTAAGATGTAAGAGCTAGTAACAACCCCAAGCTTGGCTGAGCATTTATAATTAATAAGTCTTTGTGTGATTATATGGGGAGCTAGCTGGCAGGACAGAGCCNACTGGCAGTCCTGATGAAAAACCCCACCTACATATATGGCACCAAGGTTTGTAAAAGAAACACACCTGCAGCTTAAATCACAAATGGACCCACACACACTGATAGTAGAAGACTTTAATATACTACTCTCATCAATGAACTAGGCATATAGACAAAAANTAAACAGAGAAATAAATACTAGAGCTAACGGATGCTATAAAGCAAATGATCCTAAAAGTTTACAGAACATTTCACCTAAACACAAAATAATATACCTTCACACCTCACGGAACTTTCTCCAAAACTGACCACATATTCAAACATAAAGTAGGTCTCAATAAATACAAAAAATGAAATAACTCCCTGCATATTATCAGACCACCATGGATAAATGCAGGCTAATCATCAAAAAAGGAAACAACAGACAGATTACAAANTCATGGAAACTGAACAACTTTCTACTATAAAAAGTGTATCAAGACAGAAATAAAGAAAAACATTAAAGGTTGCTAGACATTCAGAAAAATGATTAGACTGCCTACCCAAATTTATGCTACACAGTGAAAAATGTGCTAAGAGAATGTTGATAGTACTACCTGCCTACATAAAGCTATTATTTACTACATAAAGTTAAATCAAGATCAGATAAACAATTTAAATATACCTATACCCTCAATGAAATTGAAGCAGTCATTATGAGACTCCCAACCATAAATATTCCTAGACAATATGATTTTAGCATGAAATTCTACCAGATTTTCAAGAAGAGTTAACACGAATACTCCTCCATTCATTTGCCAAAATAGAAACAGAAGGAAGAGTATCCTAGTCAGTTTATTTGAACATAGTTTTATGGATACCCAAACCACATGAAGACTCAATAAAGAAAGAGAAACACAGAGAAATTTCCCTTATGAATATATATGTGAAGATTCTTAATAGAATATATGCAAAATTAATCCAATAATATACCAAAATTATCATCCACCATACTCAAGTAGGCTTTATCCCACAGATGCAGGAATGGTTCAACATAAGAAAATCAAGGTACTCCAAAATATAAACGAATTGAAGAAAAAAAAACATGATTATCTGATTAAACACAGAAAAGGCCTTTCACAAAATCCAATGCCCTTCATGATATAAAAGTCTTGGAGAGGTCAGGAGTATAAGGGTCATACCTAAACATAATAAAGGGAATTTATAGAAAGCTTATAGAAAACATCAAACTAAATGAAAAAAACTTAAAACAATTCCACTAAAATCAGAATTAAGACTAGGTTGTTCACTCTATCCATATCCATTTACTATTGTATTGATATTTTAGCAAGAGAATTAAGACAACTGAAGGAAATCAAAGGCATAGAAATTGGATAGGGAGAAATCAAAGTATAATTATTTGCAGATGATAAAATAGTATCATAAGTGACCATAAAAATTCCACCAGAGAACTACAGCATATAAACACTTTCAGCAAAATGGTTGGATACATGATTAACTTGAAAAATATCAGTAGTTGTTCATTTTACAAATGACTAATGGGCTGAGAAAGAACTCAGGGAAACAACACCTTTCAGAATAGCCTCAAATAATATAAAATATCTTGGAGTAACTCTAACCCAGAAAGTGAAAGATTTCTATGATAAAAACTTCAAGTCTCTGAAGAAAGCATTTGAAGAAGGTAATTGAAGATGGAAAGATTCCCCAGTGCCCATGGATCAGTAGAATTAACAGAGTAACAGTGACCATCCTATCAAAAACAATCTGCAGATTCAGTTCAATCTGTTGTGTGATATTTTGTTTGTGTTCTGACAAATAAAGCTTGCTTGGAGTCAGAAGGTAGAACTAACCACTAGTTAACCATAGAGGTCTGGAGGTCTGTCCAGACAGGAGACAGGAAGTGATAAGGCAGGGCAGAGACAGCATCTTGGCCCCTTCTGGTTGGAGGATTTGGAGAGGTAAGAAGTCACTGGTAACTGCTCCTTTACTTCTCTGATCTTTCCACTTTTACCCCAATGTGTGACTCCTGGATTTATTGATAAGACTAATTAGGACCACGCTTCATCTGGCATGATAAGACTTATTAGGATCACACTTCATCAATCCCTATCAAAATTCCAACACAATTCTTTATAGACATTTTAAGGACAATTCTCAACTTCATATAGTAAAACAAAACAAAACAACAACAAAACAGGGTAGCTAAAACAATCCTGAACTATCAAAGAAATAAATACTGAAGGTATGACCACTCCTGATTCAAGATGTACTACAGAGCTATAGTAATAAAAACTGAATGGTATTGGCTAAACACAGACATGTTGATTAGTGGAATTGAGCTGAAGACCCAAACATAAATCCAAACACATATAGACACCTGATTTTTGGCCAATATTTTGTTTGTTTCCATGTTTGTGTACTTTAGCATAATACTTCCAAGAAAAATGTTTAGCTCAAGTTATATATTTAAAATATTGTACTTTTGTGATGATCTAAGTTACTTATTAATGAAGATGGTGTGATTATTTGAAAGCATATATTTAGAGCTATTAAATAAGAAATATTTGAAAGCATATATTTAGAGCTATTAAATAAGAAATAATAAAAAATGAATGAAATATTTATACCGAATTCTTCAATGGCTATATTTACATTGGACATTTTACTCAATACCAAATACAAAATATAAACCTTAAAAATCACCCTTAACATATTTAGAATTAGTCAACTTAAACTTCATTTGCTATTACAAATTGTGATTCTTTTTAAAAGGATTTTTATTTTATTTTTAATTACATGTGTCTATGTGTTCTGTGGCCATCTATAGGTACTCTTAAGGCCAATGGAGGACTTAAGTGTCCCCTGAAGTTTGACTACAGATATATTGAAACAACCAGTATGGATGCTAAGAACCAAACCTAAGGAACCAGTGTAAAGTACATGCTAGTAACCACTAAGTAAACTCTTCAATCCACATTTTAAGTATTTCACAAATAGTTTTGTAAATATTCACATAGCTGTAATGTTATTGATTTCAAAGTATTTGTTTATTTGCAGTTATATATTGAAATTTTATTTGGATAATTTTAAATACAGATGCACTTCCTACTAGTGTACATTGTTCTCTTAGTCACTGCTACTTTTTTAAATTTAATTTTTAACTGAAAATAGATACTTCTCTCATACAATATTTCCCAACCACAGTTACCCCTCCCTCCACTTCTCCCTGGGTTCATAAATACTGAAAAGTTTTTACTTTCATGTTGGCAGTCAATACATAATTTTTATGTGTATAAATTTACTCGTTTTCTTTAGCTTTTGATATGTGTGCATTTTTGTTATATAAATATTAATTGTAATTAGATGATATGTCATTTTGGTTTTTATCTACACATTTATCTAGATAATCTACACAACATAGTAAGTTTAAAAGGGCTTAACTTGTGAATATGTGAGAGGAATATCTAGACAAGATTTTTTGCCATTGTAGTTACTATGGACAGTGGTTTTTATCTACAAAATGCAGAAATGCTAATAAAAATCACATATTGTAAAATGATACACATATTTTTCTTAGGAATTTAAAGTTGCCTTATTATCGAACTTCATTCTTGTGTACAAACATTAATAATACAAGGTAATACTCCTAGAACTATTTAGACCTAGTGAAAGTGTTTTAATAGTTTTCTACAGCCAATTATAACCAATGTTGTATGTATCTCTCTACATATCACAAATATCCATTGAAATATAATTTTATGATGAAATTTAACAATGATACCATGGGGCAAGAAAGATGGCTCAGTGGTTGATTGCACCTCCTATTCTTCCAAAAGACCCAAGTACTGTCTGTCTGTATCTACAACTCCAGAATAAGACACTGCTGGCCTATGAGGGCACCAGGAAATATTTGTGCATACTTTATCTCAGACATATACACACATAAAAGGGTGGGAGGAGACTAGAGTGACAGCCCAGTGATTAAAAGCACTAGCTGCTCTGAGAACCCAGATTCAATTCACAGCTACTACATGTTGCTCACAGTCACCTATCATTCCATGTGAAGGGAATTTCTAGACTTATTCTGACCTCCTTGGGTACCAGTCATGTATAAGGTTCACAGACATACATGCAAGCAAAATACCCATACACATAAAAAATAAACAAATGAAGAAAATTTTAAAAATCATGGAATCATGTCATTATAGATTTGATATTTGATGTTTAGTGATGTCTTTATCCCAGGATATTTCAAAAAGCCCATGTCCAGGGTAGCCAAGGGTAAATACATATATTTTTCCCTGAACTACTACTATGACCTCTTTTTTTCTGTATTCATTTTATAACCATTAAAGGTAATACATATCCATTATGATTACAGGGTAAAGTTGATAGTATGGATGCCCCAGGGCTTTAGAGATGTAATACAATCACAAGGGAGAGTGTTAGATATAATTGTTCAAATCTTAGCCTCCCAGGCAAGTTTTTAGTGATAATCCCTAATGTCCTTGTCCCCAAAGGCCTTGATAAAACATATTTGTACCAAAGTTTGGAACAGTATTTAATTTTTAGATGTAATGTTTGGTTTGGTATTTTTGAGTTTGTCTAAGAAAGTGGCTAAGCTTCATTTAAAACACTCCTAGCCTATATTGCTGAGAGAAAAATCTTCCAGGGATATTTTTATTTATTAACTAGTGTGTAAGGAGATTTTTGTAGCTTATTAGTCTTAAGAAAGAATTCTTAAGTAAATGCACCACTCGGGACCCTCTGTATTTAGGTGAGTTTATTCAGTTCTATTATTTCATTTGAATGAAAAACCTTAGTATTCTTTACAAGGGAAAACCAGTTTTGGGGATCCTAGCAACCTGAGATCCAGCTTTCTTCCCTATGGATGGTTCTTCATGGTTTTCTAGTGGATATTTTCAATCAAGGAAGAAAACATATTAGCAAAAAATAATGAAATCCAATTTATCATAACTCTATGCAGGTTAGTGAGACCAATAACATTCTTTGTAAAAAGATTTCAAGGACAGTATGGTGGCAGAGGACAATATTCTCAGCCCTTAGAAGGTGGCATCTGGAAGATCAGGATTACAAGGGCAACCTTAATTGTGTCCTATGTTTGCTGCAAACTGTAGCTACACAGTTATTTTAAGGCTAGACTGGGCTACATAAGATCTGGTGTCAGAAAAACTAAAAGAAAAAAAAGTACAGCATCTTCCAGTAATGGAGAAATAGCAAACATTTTACTTGACTATATATGAAGGATATAAATACACTTGGTAATCCCTACCGCAGATAGTGATTCAATAATGCATGAGAATACTGAGATTAGAGGAGAAAACTAAATTTGTTCAGATACATATGTTCATTACAACAGGTTGTCAAATATTGCAGGGTTTGAGAAGAATGTGTCAGTTATAATGAGAAAGAAAAACAATGTAGATTCCATGTTTTGCTCCTACAACATATGGGATCCTTAAAAACATGACTGTCTGGCTAGCATTATTACATATATTACTCTCAGAAGCTATTTTTACTAGCTAAGGTTGTTCTTTGACACTATCATACATTAGTAGTGCATTCTTCTTACTTTCACCATCTGTCCTTTCTGGTCTTATTCTCATCCCTGTCATCAACAGCTTTGCAGAAGTTACTGTCCCACATTATAGGTTTTTTTAATTTATTTTACTTTCTGACCTTCTGATTTTAAAACATTCTGTATAGACACACATTTGGAGCCTGATGAACTTGTTATTTGATATCTAACTGAAGACAATGACTGTCTTTACCCCAGAATCCAAATTTGTTTATAATTATGTGAAGAGTTGAGCCCTCTGAACCCTTCTCTGATCCAGAAGTATTGACAGCTTCAGTTGATATAGAACCAGCACAGACAACTGTGGCGTGCTTTCCAGAGCTGTGCCATGCCTGGAAGACAGCATTCCCACCCCTAATATCTATCTTTGGATCTTACATTCTTTCTGTTCCTTCTTCCGCAGTGTTTCCTGATCCTTCCAAGATATACTGTCAATTACATGTTCAGAATTCAGCTCTCATCAGTCCATTATTCTCAGCATCTTAAGGAGCCACAAGTCTCTTAATTCACTATTATTTACTATGAAGAACTTCTATGATTAAGAATGAGAGTAGCATTTGATAGANTATTTTAAGTGAGAAATGAGGGAAAAATGTAGCCCTGGTGTTGATACTTGAGGACTGTTGCAGAGGACTGTTTAGGAACTGCTTGTGTATTTCTGATGTTCCTCTGGGTCAGAGGCTGTTGCAACCTGTGAAAGGATGATGCAAATGTAGGAAAATCAGATGAAGCTTTATTCATTGTTTAGTTTCTAGATAATACTATGAGGCATTACACCATACTTCATAGGGAAACTCTATTTTATTCCTAAGTGTGCACACCTGTGGATAACTGTATCTGTGCTTGATTATCACAAAATGTTTACTACTTAAAATGTGTATCTCCTGTATATCATAATACATATTACATGTTTATGCTCATAAAATATTCTCAATCTGAGTTATTTTATTTTTATTTCATACATAATGTATTTATTTGTGTCTTCATGAATGTTTGTCACTTGTGTGAGTGTGATTATGGGTGACAGTAAAGGGTGTCCTATTCCCTGGAGCTAAAGTTATGGGTAGCTGTGAGCTTCTATTCATGGGTGCTGAGAACAGAACTGGGGTCCTCTGAAAGAGCAGAAAGGCTTTTAACTACTTAGGTTCCTCTCCAGACCCATTTCATTTTTTGTTTGATGTTAGTAAATTGTATTTGTACTGTTGAAGCAATGACTAATCATATTTAGGAGTATTAAGCACATGTCTGTTTTGACAATTTTCTTGGGCAATTCTTTAAACATTATTAAGATGTTAAAATGCTTTTTTGGGCCATATTTGATTTTATGTCTATGTTATTAATATTTTAAT
>LZPO01076482.1:0-11386 GCA_001675575.1 Neotoma lepida
TCCTAATTCCTCTGATCTCTGTCAGATTTTCACCCTTATTTCTTGTTCCGCGTGTTTATTAATAAGACTGGTTAGAAGTTCTTCTTACAGGGTTGCCTAAGGACCTCGAGAGCTCTAATATTAGTGTTTTCAATGTTATTTTTCCAGTTAACTTTAATCAACCTCTATTCTATGGGAATTAGGGCCTGTATCTGTGTTTGTTCACCAATAGAGTCCTGAAGAAAAATTCATTAAAAGCATACAGTAGTCTCAAAGTATTATCTACCAAAGGATTAAGTAACTGGATAAATATATACTCAATTAGAAGTAATTTCCCAGCCCTAATCCCTATGTCAATAATTCAATTCTACAAAAAAAAAAGGTTAAAAAGAACCTACTAAGCACAAGGCACTATGGGAAATCTATGTAAGTGGGACAAAAAGCATTTCTCCAATCCCTGCTCTCAAAAAGAAAACCTAATGAGAGATAGATGTCTGTCACACACTTCCCTTCTGAACTCTACATTCTAACAACAGCAGGTCCTCCAGGAAGTGTGATACTTTCACTGTGCATAGCTCCCTATACCTGGGGTATTAAAGACAGTGAACAGCCAGTTTGGGATGGTAGGCATGTACTTCAGCTACGCTGTGCTAGAAGCCATGTTCCACTCAAGGCAGTAGTTCTCAAAGGAAGACACCACTGTCTTTGCCTCTGGATGTGGCCACAGTGGTGTTATGATTGGTTTTTTTGGTTTGGTTTGGTTTTCCCTGTTTGAAAGTTAAAGNCATTTATTATCAACATGGGTGTTTCATCAATTCTATTAAGCTCTGTTCACCTTCATCTTTGTGAACACTGTGGTCATGGCCCTCCCTAAAATACAGCAGTAGGCATGGAATTGGGCCTAAAAAATCCTGCCTTGTTCATATATATGGATTTAGCAGGCTCTACCTACAGAAGCATGTAAATTCCATCTGAATTTTAGAAAACTCTTCTGGAACCTCATTCCAGCAAGAAATGGGGGTCTTCAACTCCCCCTCACACGCCAACCATAAAAACCAGAAGATTCTGCTGTGACCAGCTACAAATGCACACGTGTCACACACAGTGATCCAGCTGTTCATGTTGGATGCTCTGCCTCTGCTTCTCCTTCCACGCTTGTGAGCTTGGTACTAAAAATGCCGAAAGTAAAGTTTAAAACTAATCCCATTATAGAGACCGCATGTCTCTTACTCTGTCCAGGGCTCTATGACTTTTCCTGACCCCAACAAGAGACCCAGAATATGCTGTTCCTATTCCCAGCCAATGAGAAATAAATATAACACTATATTAGAAGTGTGTTACCACTTGTGAACAAGCGTCACTTCAGGATAGAAACTGCTATCTCATTCTGGGCATTCTTATCCCAATTCATGCTGTCATCTCTCAGCATTAGTTGGATAAAAAGAAAGAAGAAATGTCATTAGATCTCTTAGGAAAAACCTCTCCATATCACCCAGAACTAAAACAATTTCTGGGTGAGCTCAGAACTCAGTTCACCTGAAGAAGTCAACAGGATTAATGCAGTAAACNAGCATAGCAATGTTTCCCTGATATCAGTCTCCTCCTTTTATTCCACTTTTACTGAGCGATGTGATCGGATTCTGTGCTACTCAGTTGAGCTGTGCTCCAAGTCTTCCCACTGGCAGTAAAGAGATAAAGAAATAAACAATATCACATAAAAGAAGTTGGCAAAGCTTTCTAGTGACATGGATTATAGATNTCAGCTAATAAAAATTTTCATGTTAAAAGATCAGTGTGCCACCAACAAAATAAATGAATACTAAATCAGTGGTGTGTGATATATCAGTATCATACAGAAGAACAAAGTAACTGAAGAACGCCACTTACCTCTCACCTCCTTTTATTTTGGTACATTCTGTTTTTGGGTGGTACTTACATTCTGCACTGGAGCACCAGGACCCAGTAAAACATAGTGGTAAGTATTTTAAAACCGTGATGCATATTTCTCTAATTGAGCCCTTAAAAACACTGTGTTCTGTATCATCACAGAAGCCCCACTTTAGTGTTACCTCTGAGAGATGGAAAGTCACAAAAAGCACCTCTCTGTTTCCCTATGTGTGGACAGGTTGCAGAGTGCTCTACCTTCCTTTCTGAGGCAGTATTGGTAAAGGGCAGCAGGTAGAGAATGCCAAATAGTCTCTGCCCTACCAGGGCATCTTCTCATTGTGGGCAAAAGACAGGGGATGCTGAAGTTTGGACCTTAAGTACTCTGCAAAGAGTCCTTGTGCTTGCTGCTCAGGATGTCTCTATTGGGAGATGGAGAATACTTTAGTAAGGACATTGGAGGAGGCCCTTGAAGGGGACTGTGGTAGGTCACCCTCGTCTCTTGTTGCCTGGGTGTGAAGTAGTTGGCTTTATTGAACCACCTGCCCCTGCTGTGATGTGCTGTCTTGTCAGAGCCCCAAAGGAGCAGAAGGCCAACCAATCATTGACTGAATTATCCAAAACTGTAAGCCAAAAGACATTTTTGTATTTACGAGTTTATTAACTTGGTATTTGTTCCAGTGGTAGAAACTGAGTAACACAAAAGAGGAATATTAAAACGATGATAAGACATCTCTTTAAAGAAGAGACTGCATGTTTGGTGTGATACTTTCATTTATTAAAAAAATAATGTCAGTAGGGGACTGGAGAGAACAGGGGCAGGGAGGAGGTCCTGGATAGTTTTATGTTAACTTGGCACAAACTAGAGTTATCTAAAAAGAGGGAGACTCAGTTGAGGAAATGCCTCCACGAGGTCCAGCTGTAAGGCATTTTCTCAATTAGTGATCAATGGGGAGGGCCCAGCCCATGGTTGGTGAGGCCATCCCTGGGCAGGTAGTCTTGGGCTCTATAAGAAAGGCTGAGCAAGCCACAGGGAGCAAACCAGGAAGCAGCATCCTCCATGGCCTCTGCATCAGCTCCTGCCTCCAGGTTCTGCCCTGTTTAAGTTCCTATCCTGATTTCCTTTGATGATGAACAGTGATATGGAAGTGTAAGCCAGAAAAAAAAAAAAAAAAAAAAAAAAAAAACACCTTTCCTCCCCAACTTGCTTTTGGGCACGGTGTTTCACCATAGAAATAGCACCTCTAACTAAGACAGAGGGTTTATACTGTCTACAGCTCCAAGAAACAGTTGTTGAATATATTAACATAAATCATAAAACCTAAATCCGTTTTTCTTGAGACAGCAAAAATTAACTGAAAGCTAAGATAAAAATGAAAATAAGAGTATAAACGGACACCACTGCCGGCCTGAGCTGCCTCCCACCTCTTTAGCTAAATAATCTGCTCTTTTCTCAAAAACTGTTTTGTATGGTTATTCCATGAAGACTGGAAGGGCCACAACCGGACTTCAGCTTTCTCCGGCAGACCTGAAAATCCTACACAAGGGCTCAGAAGCGGCCTGAAATGGTTCTCAATGACCAAAGCACAGACAAGTGGAGTAAAAATTTAAAAATTCATAAAGTAATATTGGCTTATACATCATAAGATAGATATCCCAGGGTCCATGCTAATATAACTCAATGATTGAGCAACTATNAAGGAGACATGACTCTTGTGCAGAGGATTTTAAAAACCTGTGTAGATGTTCCACCTGAAAAAGTGNAAAGTAGCCCCCTACACTCCTTAATCATGAGCTGTGTACAGTGACTCCCTTCCAAAGCACCCCCGCTGTGGGAAGGGAAAGGTGGTGAATGCAATAATGCAGTGTGGCAGGTGACCAACAGTACCCAGCAGGTGATCAAGGAAAAAAATCATGTGCATAATATATGCTCTTGGTGAGTGATGAGAACAGCATTTTAATCTTGAGATCTCCCTCATCCGGTCAACCATGCAAACCCAGCAGATTCCCATCAAAGCCTCACACTGCATCCAGGTGTCCTGCAGTGTACGTCACTAGCATTCATTCCTCAAAACTGCCAAGGTCGGCCAAAGCCAGGAAGGTCTGTGACACCATCACAGGCAAATGGAGACTCCACAGACATGACAACTTAAATATAAGGTAAAATCNCTGGGATCTCAGAAAGTAAAATGAAATTAGATAAAAACTAAAGAAATCCCAGTGAAGTGTGAGCTGTAGTTAACAGCACAGTTAGTGATGGGTGCTGCTTCATTAATCCTAACAATTGTACCATGGTGAGATTTTATTATCAGGGAAAATCAGGTATGGGCTGCATGAGAATTGTATTGCCCCAGTTTGTCTATAAATCCCAAGTTGTTCTAAAACAAAAGTAGTTGTTTTAAAACAAAAGCCATACAAATATCACTCCATGGAGTTACCACATTCCAATTTAACAAAACAGTGACCTTTCAGGATACTTGTTAAACACAAATTGTGGTGAGAACACTCACTCTGGCATCCCTGTCAGTCAAACTGTGTCTTTGGACAGGGAGCTTGTTGTTGATACTTAAGATACCTCCATGAGACTCAACAAATGCTGCATGAATTCCAAACACATCTTCATATGCATTAGTTGCACGCACTGTGCATTTTATTCAGCACAAATCAGGAACATTGTTAGAAGTGTATTTCAAAAATTATGATGCCCTACTTTAAAAGTTCAATTAAAAATGACTGCAGAAAGAGGCCATTTTCTTCCAGAGATGATTAGGAGGTCTATCTTCCCTTATGTACATCACTTGCTGTGCACTCAGACAAAATGGCTTTTCCTTTTATAGTGGATCCTGTCTGCCCACTGTGTAAGGAAAAGAAAGGGCACCTTTATTATGAAGTCACATTGCTAAATCTGTGTTACCACCACCGTTTCTCTGGCAACAAACTGATGTCAGGAAAGCAATCAGCTGACTACAGGACAGAGAAGAAAGACATGCCTTCTCCAAGGCTATCTAACCCAGCCTCCCAGGAAATGCCTGTCTTTACACACCAGCATTTATCTTTGGGAACAGAGAGCTCACCGAAGGGAGCCGCTACCACTATTCACCCTTAGCATCGCAGCATTCATAAAGAAGTATTTCTCAGCATAAATTAAGTAGTTGCAACTCTAAGTTGCTGTTTTGCATTTCATAAGAAGCTATTTCATTGATAAAAGCCTGACGATATTCTGTTTTGAAACTAGCCATGCCTGCANGCTAAATAAGCTGTCACAGGAGGCGTTGTCTATGGGAGAAGAGAAAAGGAACCACCTGATCATTCCTTTCAGGCAGCAGGATTAACATCCCACCTTGAGAAAGAAATAGGAAGATTCTATGCTGTCTAACATTTTTAGAAAAATCAAGAGTTAAACAAATACAGCTATATATAAATATATATAGTATAATTAATTTTAGTTTATAAGGATGTTGTATATCTTGCATTGCACTCATTTGTTTAGCAAGGTAGAGGTTGTTCTGGTGTGTGTGTGTGTGTGTGTGTGTGTGTGTTTAGAAATGACAAAAGGCCATTATTCCCTCTCACAAATCTTGAATTTCTGGTAGTTTTTTCTTTACGGGACATTTGACTGTTCAAAGTAAACCAGCATTTATCAAGCACTGACCCTGTCCCAAGTGCTGTTTTGAACACGACAGACAGAGAAGAGCACTGCTCTTTGAATAAACACAGCACCTATGGTGGACAGCACAGTGAATCAAACAGTGTCCTCTCAACATTCATATTCAGCCAGAGCCCAGAATGTGACCTTATTCAAAAATAAAGTACTTCCAGGCTAGTAAAGTTCAGAAAAGGGTACATTACATTAAGGTGGGCCCTAATCCTTTTATTGTCATCCTTATAATAAGGGGAACTAGACACAGGGGGAGAATATTATGGGACAGTAGAGGCAGAAATCTAGTCACTCTTAAACCCATGAATAGAAAGGACCATGAACGATCCAAAGAATAGAGATCCAGGCAAAAGGCAAGAAAGCCCCTCCCCCAAAGCCACTGAAAGAGCAAAGCCCTTACACACCTTAATTTCAGCTTTCTGTGAGTTCAGATCCCATCTGGAATGGGCATGACAGCTCACAACCACCTATAACTAGTTCCAAGGGCTCTTACACCCTCTTCTGGCCTCTGCAGGCACCGGGCATGCAGGTGGTGCACATACACACATGCTGGCAAATACTTCGACACATAAAATAAAAATAAAAATAATTTTCAAAATAGAATGGATTTAGGTGAAATAAAACTTTTTGAGATACTGCATCCCAGCCCATTATATCAGAGTAGATACCACAGTTGAAAAGTTCTAAGGCACATACAATTAAGAAAGGGCCAGGGAGAAAATGGATATGGTTCTCTTCTCTGCTGTTTAGAAGCCCAGTTCTGCACCACACATCACATTCATTCATTTAACGGGGTGCTTGATGATTCTGACTAAAGGATAAGTATTTCAGTGAAGTTTCCAGCCATGGCTAAAAAGCAATAAAACTAAAGATGTGTGAAATGAAATTATCAGTCATAGACCTGATGAAGTTCCAGAGCAGGAGCAAGCAGCATCCTTCAGCCCTTTGCAATCTTCCAGCNTCCCCGGTAGTACTCAGTCTTACAAAGCTTAGCTGCACAGGGATGGTGCTCTTATTTCTAAACAAGTTCTTGCCCCAGCCTCTGCCCAGCCCTTTCACCCTTCCCACTGATCTAACCCATCTCTTCTCCCAGGGGCACTTCTGAGTAACTGGTAGGCTGGCATGATACCTCAGTCAGACAAGTCCCAGAAAAGGAGTGGATGCTAAGTGATTAAATGCTTGGCTCACCCATCTATAGCAGCCTGGGAGCCAGAGCTAACTTCACTGCACATTGCCCAGTAAGTCAGCACTCAAAAGAACAGGTGGGTTTACCATAACATCAGTATTTCTCAGCTCTCTCCCATCACCCTCTAATATATGTAAATATATATATATTTATATATATTATATTATATATAATACTAAAGTGAGTACTTTATATTATTAACATATCTGGACTAAGAAAATAAAAGTGTCTCTACCCAACTTTATGATGAATATGACATAAAAGAAAACCAAAATAGCAACAAAAGATACCAGGAAATTGAGACTTCTTAGATAAACACGTGAGGGAATTTGGGGCTTGCTTTCATTAGAATTAGAAAAATAATCAGCAAGCTTTCCAGAAATGGAAATCGAAAAGGAAAAGGGAAAGAGGATGGGGGGGGGGCTTAAACAACAAGAAATGAAAGAGAAATAAAATAAAGTCAAAACTATCAGTGAAGTGCAAGCCTAACCAGGTTAGAACACAAGATGGCAAGGACCCAGCTCATCCAGAAACATGCAAGGGTAGCATTGTGTTCATGCGGCTTCCCATCCAGCTCCTCCACACACTCTGATCCCACCTCACCTACTATCATCCCCTCTCTCAGACACAGACTTCAAAGACCATCACTCCTTCACTGAGAATCTCCTGCTTTCCCACAAAAACACAAAAGCAGCTTTTTATACTATGATTTCATTTTTCCAGACACTTTTTACTTCAGAAACTTTGTTTTTTGTAACATGTGTGTCTATTTCCAAACACATCGATATTTACATAGAATTATAAGTTCTGTAACCATCAAATTTTGAACAAAGGTAATTGTTTCAAAATCTTTATTATAAAGCTTCCATTGACATAATAGAAAGTAAAAGGTTTAGATTACAGAGTGCATACTCAACATGCTCAAAGCCCTGGGTTCAATTCCCAGCAAAATACAGTTTCATTATTCAGTTTTCATACATGCATGTACTTAGACCATATCACCCACCATTACTCTGTCATCCTCCCTTCTTTTCTCCACCAACCATGTTCTCCTTCCTCTCCCAATGCAGGCCTGCTTCTATATTCATGTTATATGTTAAGATCGGGATACCACACTCAATGGAAAATACACAATTTGTCTTTCTGAATCTGGATTATTTCTCTTACTAGAGGGCTCTCCAGTTCCATCCATTTCCTCCTGCTTTACAAATGAATAAAACTCAGTACTACACACTATTATGTATAGCATGCATTACACGTTCCTTATCCACTAATCCGACCATGAACATCATGCTACTGTGGATGGTACCACAGCTAAATTGGATGTGCAGATCTCTCTGTGCTGACCTGGACTCCTAGGCTATACTCCCAAGGCCTGGTATAGCAGATCCCAGGATCATATGGTAGCTCTATTTTTAGTTGTTTTTTGTTTNTTTNTTTATTTATTTATTTGTTTGTTTGTTTGTTTTGAGGAACTTCCATGTTGATTTCTGTGGCTGCCTAATTTACAATCCCACCAGCAGTATATAAGGGTTCCTATACATGTGTGAGTGCTGTGCAGGTTGCTTGGACCTCTGTCCTGCCCCAGGAGCCACGGCTCTGTAAGTCACTGCTCAGTGCTCCTGGATCAGAGTACCCCCCACCCCGCACCCACTGTCTGTATGAACTAGCAACCTTCAGCATCCTTTGATTCATCATGGTATTGTTCTTATCCATAGTGACCCCTCCTGCTAATCAGTTCCTTTTTGAGGGATTGGTCCAATCATATGCAAAAGCCCAGAAGACAAGAACTTTACCTTTTCTGCTTATTACCAAATGCCCAGTACTTAAAATAGCATTACCTTCCACAGGCTTGGGAGCCTTTGCTGGGAAATGAAGGATGTTCATTCAGCATTATGCACTAGGGTTCTCTGCAGTGTTTACCAGGAAAGGCAATCAGACATTTAGACAGTTTTATTCTCAGTCTCCTAGAAAGGCTTTAGGGTGGATAAAAGAATCAAGGATTGAGAGGAAAAGTATATACTGATGAAAGCAACAGACAGCCTTAGCGGTTGAGTAGAAGAGGCCACTTCCAAAGAGCAAGAGACAGAAAGGACGCACCTGGAGCTGACCTTTCTGGCCTGTCCTTGATGAATGACCTTCAGAAACTGTCCTGACATGTCAGAGCCACTTCATTCTGACCAACCTGGAAAGCCAGGTCCCCCATTGAGAACACAACACAGGCTGCCTCCCATTTGAGTCACCAAGCAACAGGCAAGAAACAGCACACAAAACAGAAGGGCCTACAGTGGCAACGAGAAGATCCAAAGGGAGACTTAGAGGATGATAAACCAGAATTCTAAATCAAGGCTTTTTACCTTCATCCAAATCCAGACACCCAGCGATAACAGGGATAGCACTGGTATGATTTTAGGCTGTGCATTCCTTCACTNTCTAGCAAGGAATATCTGAAGACCAAAGGAAGTTGGCCAAACAAAAACCAGAGAGATATGTGGTAGAGGTTGTTTTGAAGCCCCCTTTAAACCCTAGTGCCAACAAAGTTCTGTCATTGGGGAAATGAGCACACAGATGAGCATGTACATGTGTGCATATACACACAGGCTCATAGCCAATGTCTGACTGGGACCCTTGGCTGACAACCTGCGATGTGCTGTGAATCATCCATGATCCTTCCTCCTATTTCAAAGTGAATCCAGATCTAACCAAGTCTCAGTTAGACTTTACATCTTGCAATAGGAAAATTTATGTGAGCCACACTCTTGCTAATCCTTCTGAGCCTGTGTTATCTCTCCCATTCCTCAGCCCACACCACCTCCCTCCCAACCCCACCCCCCCCCATGCCCAGCCCACACCACCACCACCACCCCATGCCCAGCCCATACCACCACCTCCCACACAGCCTTTTCCTGAAGGGAGTAAATTATGGCACCTAATTCAGGTTCTGTTCCTACAAATTCAACATCAAAGAGTTCATTTCCAGGTGAAGCTTTTGACTTCAAATAAAAATAATGTAGCCCTCAATTAGGTTAAATTGGAATAAACCTTGCCTTGTATAAAGGTCGTGTGAATTTAATTGATTTTGAGCAAGTTGATAGAAGTAGAAACAAGTTGGATGTGAATACAGGACTGTCCCTATTTCAGTTGTCAAGTTCATTATCTGTCCCCGCTGTGACAGAATTGACAAGAAAACAGGCGTGCTGTATTCAAATGAGGACTACAGGCTGCTGGAACATTCTCTCCTTTGGTGACGTTACACAGGTGCAATTGATTGGTTTACCTTTGTATACTCATCCAATACATAAATAAGTCACTGTGTTGTTTATTTATTTACTTGGTGTTTGATCTGCTAATGTGGAATTCTTGGCTCTGGAAGTTGAAGAGAATAATGTGTTTACCAAGCCAGCATCCTTCCGTGCTGTTTTTGAGATTCTTACATATCTTGTGAAACCAGTCCCGGAGATTTGATGAATTTTAAGAGNAGTCTTTCTCATACTTTCTATTACAACTTTATATTGGTTATAGTCAATTAAGAACTTAATCTGTACCCTGCATTTTATTAGCAAATCATATGGATTACTTTCCCAATATTTGGTGGGCTTCTCTTTGGTTGGTTGTTATTTTGGTGGCTGTTGCTGTTTGTTTTAGTTTACATATTTTAGTGATAACATTATAAAGGTCTCCAATGAAGATGTAGTATTTATTGCTTTCTCTTGAGCCTATATTCTCTTGAGTGAATGATTTACTTGACTTATAGACCACTTTCTCCTAAAGCACTTAGATTTATATTTTAGTCAGTTTTCTATTTTCACATATTATGTTAGAAATATATGCTGCCTTGATTAAAATGACACTACAAGGTGGCTATACGTTTTCTGGAGGACAATATTTTTTCTTTGTTGTTTGGAATAATACAAACTACTTAATAAGCATGATAAAAACATTTTTATAATATAATGTTCATTATTTGATTCTCATATAGTTACTATATTTTATTTTATTTTTCAGGTTTCCACCAACTATGTAGCTTTATTCTATCTTTTTTTATTATTTATTCTTTGACCTTCCAATTATAACTACATATGAATTATTTTCCTATATATTCCACAATCTTACCGATAAGCAGAACAGAATGATATATGTATCCTTTTGTCTCAAACACAAATTAGACACAACAACAAAGTCACTCCTGGAATTAAGGAGAGAACACAACTTGGAGGTGGTGAGCCCCAGCGGTCTGTGATTCCCTGTTGTTGCTGCTGCAGGACCACTTAAGGTCTAGCAGGTCCAGCCTGCAGGTGGTGACCACTCTGCAGCCAGCAATAACCTGTTACTGGGTGTTATTGCTACAGCGGACTGAGTTAGGTCTGGAGCACTTCCTAAGTCGCTGTTATACCAAAGAGGAGCAAGGTGTAAGGCAGCCTCGCCTTCTAACCAGGAGAAAAGTAGGTTTTTCCCCGTGTCCCATGAGACCAGGATTAAGACCCATTAGGAAGATGCTGTAGAAAAGGATTATAAAGCTGAGTCATGCACTGGCTGGGAAGTTTATCCAGAAGAATTTGAGATTCCTTACAAAATGAACAATTAAGAACAATTAAGCCAGGCGGTAGTGGTGCACGCCTTTAATCCCAGCACTTGGGAGGCAGAGGCAAGCGGATCTCTGTGATGTCAAGGCCAGCCTG
>LZPO01076482.1:37166-47871 GCA_001675575.1 Neotoma lepida
GAAGAAAAGAAAAGAAAGCAAGCCAAAGAAAAAGCACAAGAAACACAGACAGATGCAGAGACGCTCATTCACACACACACACAGGAATCCCATAAAAAGCATTCTTTTGCAGAACTATTTCAACTTACTGAAACTCCAACAGGTTCGGGTTTAAGGCCCATATGCTGATCACAGAGGCATTGATCAATTACTGTGATTCCTTGCCAGTGCTTCCCTGGAGTATATCCCAAAGAACACGAGATAATGTATTTCCCCCAACACTGAGTGAGCTGGCAGTGCCGGCTTGCCCAAGCCTCTCCTAATGCTACCTCTAGCCGTCATCAGCCAGCCACTCTGTTGGTGACTCTCTGAACCAAGTCAGATTGATACCATTATGATTCCAGAACTCATTAAGAAAATTCCTTTGCAAGCAAAGTCCTCTAAATGTAGACGTACACCTCTAAAAGGGGCCACCCAGTGCCCATCATCGGAGAGATGAATTCACCCCGTCCTCTGCACTTTCATGTATTTTTTTAGAGCCACACCTTATAAACAAGTCATTTCATACTAAGGGGGAAAGTAAACAATATGTAACACCCAAGCAACGACCTCAAATGGCACTTAAGTTAGAGGGGGGAAGCCGGATTCAGGAGGAAGAAAAATACTAAGATAAGCAAAGAAGCCATTCTACATCATAAAACAAACGTGATAAGTTGGAGCTGCATCCTAACCCTTAAGAAATCTTGGTCCCCTAACAGCAACTGCTGCCTCTCTCCCTTCTGGATTTTTCCAGTTAAGTTTTGTGCGGCAGCAACTATCTCATCAACATGCACATCCTCACCTATAAAGCTTCTGTCCCCAAACAGAAACCACTGGATGTCTTCGGGGACAGAAACCTCCACCCCAGAGGGAAGCAAAATCAAAGGCGCGAAGAGGTGAAAGAAAACACAGGTGCCTTGCGGCTCTAGCATCACCTAGAACTGGCTGCAANCCTCAAAGTCGTCACAACAAGCTAGCTCCTGGACTTCTTCCTGCTCCTGGCCCTGCCAGAGGGGCCAGATGAGCTCAAGAAGCCTGCAGTGCAGATCTCAGACTCCAAAAGATCCTCTCACCGACCCCTCCACCCCCTCCTATCCGGAGGCCCTGATTTTTAACTCCTTGACTCCTCTTTGGGGTAGGTAGAACACAAAGGTAGCCAAGGGGAAGCAGGCCTGGATATTTTTTTTTACCAGGAGTTGCTGAAGGTGGGGTTGGAGGTGGCCGTGGAGTCAACTGTGACCCCAGCATCCCTTCCACATCTTAAGGACCAGGACCACTTCCTCTGAGGCAGGCAGCAGCCAGTGATTGGGACTAGGGGTGAGAAGGAGCTCCCACACACTGCAGCATCTTTTCAAGACCCCTCAGGTGGGCACATCCTGGGTAGGTCAACTGGGCCAGAGCTTAGTGTACCCGGGGGTGGGACGCGTGTGTGTGTGTGTGTGTGTGTGTGTGTGTGTGTGTACACGCGTGCGTGCCGGGCCGGGGGAGCTCCACCAGACAGTAATCAGGGTCACAGGGGTACCTCCAGCAGCCATCCCCTGGGCAGCAAGGCTGAAGGACCGATTATGGCTGCAAGCTGGGAAACTTGGTAAGAAACACACAAGCTGCCTCTCAGGCAGGACGTGTCCCCCAACCCCGAGCTCTCAGATGCGCCCCACAGCCTCCGGATTCACCCATCCTCACTCGCCGTACCCGCAAAATTCCCTCCCCCGGAGCCCCAGGATCCCAGGCAGGATGTTACCTCTCACAGAGGCTGAGTAGAGGGCGATAGCAGCGGCAGACACTTTCGGGCTGACTTTCCTGCGTTCTCCAGTGAGAGCGTGTGCGCCCAAGCAGAAGCTGTAACCTGCTATTTATAGCGGCGAGCTCAGCACCCGGGGCTGAGAACCCGGAGGATGCTAGCGCGCAGGGCGCGGGCCGTGGCTCCCGGCTCCCTGCTCCCCGCTCCTGGCTGGCAGCTCACGCTCCGCCCGCCGCCCCGCCGCACGCGCGCCGGGGAGAAGTTGCTCCTCGCCCGAGGCTCACACGCCCCCTGGCACTGTCGCCATGTCCCCACCCCCAACGCCCTGCCTCTTTTCCTCGCGGTCGTAGGCTCACTCCCTCAGAGCGGTCTCCTCCCAATGTCACCAACCAGCCACCTAAGAGGAACAGCAGCGGACTCGCAACTGGCGCAGCTCGCCTCCCTGCCACAGATGGAGTTGGTGGCCCGACCGCACAGCTCGGAAATGACCACAACACGCTGCTTCTGTTTACTGACACCCGCCACTCAGACTCTCTGCGTTGTCTCTGGGGACAACTACCCCACCCTGGGGTGTAAGATCATAAGAGCGAAGGGGAGGGGTGGCCTGAGGCAGCCACAGTGCGACCAGAGCAAGAGAAGCGGCTGCGGAGGAGAAAAAAAAATGTAAAAGGACAAGAGAAGGTGCCATAGACCAGACCCCACTGATTGTCACCGGGAGGAGGACTGGGCGTAGGAGTCATGTGAAGCGGTGCCCCACGTTTTGATGACTTGTGTATGTCACGGTCCTGAGAACTCTTTCTCCCTTGACCCAGGCTGAGCAGACCTGGGCATAGGGGCAGCCCAGCCAGTCCCCACTTTGCAGAGAGTGGCAAGTGCTCCCAACCACCGGGCTCATGCCTTTGACAGCCTGGTTGCATGGAGACAAATCCGCCCTCGGTGTGTTTGGGGTGTCAGGAAATTGAGTGTGTAATCACGCAGTCTGGAAAGAGACTAAAACTCCCCCCACTTCCTCGCCAACAAGCCCGCGGGGTGATGGGTAGCCTGGATAGTCCGGACTATGGGGGTTGGGCAAATGGCTCTCCCCATCTGCGCCTTACAGGTGCCACCTGGCGGTTTTCTTGGAGAGGTTTTGACCACTCTGTTCAGAGTTAATTCTGCCCAGAGCTTACCCAAAAAGGCACGCTAGGCCTTTTTCTTACTTGCAACCCTTTAAACTGGCATTTTAAATAAAGTACAAATGCTTGTACACAAGTGTGACATTTGTCAGACAAAGAGCCTGGAATCTTAAAGTCAGTGAAATCAATTTGGGTTAAGGCAGTGCTTAACAGTATTACAAAATGGGAAGCTGTGTCTGCCCCCAGCTGTCACCCCTGCTGTCACTGCCTGAATCTAGACATCCATTTACTTCCCAAGTATTTGCTGCTAGATATTCTTTGTTGATGAGGGCAGGGACTTAGATGGCTTCAGTTCTTTGGGGCGGGGGTGAGGGCGGTGTGGGGTGTGTGTGTGCGGGGGAGGGGAAGTGAGGGGGTAGGAATTAGTTTCTTTGGTTGGTTTAGTTGATGGATTGGTTGGTTGGTTGGTTGGTGTATTGGTGGGTTGATTTGGTTGTTTGGTTGGTTTGTTGGTTTGATTGGTTTGGTTGATCGGTTGGTTTGGTTGATGGGTGGGTTGGTTTGGTTGGTGGGTGGGTTGGTTTGGTTTGTTGGTTGGTTTGGTTGGTTGGTTGGTTTGTTGGTTTGATTGTTTGGTTTGGTTGGTTGATTGGTTGGTTGGTTGGTGGTTTGTTGGTTGGTTTGTTGGTTTGATTGTTTGGTTTGGTTGGTTGGTTGGTTGGTTTGTTTGGTTGGTTGGTGGGTTGCTTTGGTTGGTTGGTGGGTTGGTTTGGTTGGTTGGTTGGTTTTATGGTTTGATTGTTTGGTTTAGTTGATTGATTGGTTGGTTGGTTGGTGGTTTGTTGGTTGGTCTGTTGGTGGGTTGATTGGTTGGTTGGTTGGTGGGTTGGCTGGTGCNTTGGCTTGTTGGTTTGTTGGTTGGTTTGGGTTGGCCAGTTGCTTGGTTTGGATTGGTTAACTGGGTTGGTTGGTTGGTTTGGTTTGGTTTGGTTGCTTGCTTGATTGGTTTAGTTTTATTTTCAGATATTTTGTTTGGCCTCTACACTCCCAGAGCTTGGAGCAGTATTCAACATACTGTAGTTTCAACAAATGTCTAAAGAATGACTCATAAGCACTGTGGGCCA
Source organism: Neotoma lepida (assembly GCA_001675575.1). Lineage (NCBI taxonomy): Eukaryota > Metazoa > Chordata > Mammalia > Rodentia > Cricetidae > Neotoma > Neotoma lepida. The sequence goes on from LZPO01076482.1 coordinate 41,165, forward strand.
GAGCTGTGTTGGCTCCTTCTCACCCTACTCCCTGCCGTCCTCCCTTGATTTCTCTCTAAGTNGTTTCTGCTCTGCGCAGCCATCACAGGTGGTTTGAAGGGAGGAAAGGGAGAGATGCTGAGAACCACCTTATCCATCAGACCCTGTCAGGTTATGGGTCACCCTTGAGGAGCTGGCTGTGTGCCTGTAACACACTCTGGGGCAAGCAATGGGTAAATCCTGTTCATGCAATCTGCTGGAAAGATGGTACAGTCTGCCATTGGCAGCAATTCAGCCCCTAAAAGACCATGAATGCCAGGCCTCCAGAGCTTCACCACCACACTGAAAATGCCACTAATGCATCTGTCCTCTGACTTCAGAGAAAAAGCTGTAAGTGCAAAAAGAAGATGGTGTTCTTAGAAAGGAGGTGCTGTAAAGGCTGCCATAGAAGTGTGAGAACCAGGAAAGTGCTCCCTCTAAAACAGAGTTGTCAGGCAGAGTTACAGACTGGACACGAACACTCAAAGTGAGACCACAGCTACCACCACCACCACCACCCACCACTACCACCACCACCCCACCGCCACCACCATCACCACCACCACCATCATCCCACTGCCACCACCACCACCCAAAAGCCATAGTATAATTAAAATTCAGACACAAGTCATTCTGACCAAGCTCCTCTACAAGGCTTCAGAGAATGTGGCATGTCTACTTAAATGAGGAAGTTTAAAATAGAGGGGAAGGGGGATTCTAGGGATCTGTGCACCACATAGCATCTTAAAGGGCTCTATCAGTTGCTATTTACTTTTTTGGGGGGGGGGCAGTTATTTGGTGGCATTTTCTCTGTAGAAGCCTGGAAGATTCAGATACTGCTGTGGTTTATTTAGACTCATGTAGCCTCTGCGTTCAGAACCGTTGAACTTTCAGCCACTTGTTCTCCTGAAATGCAACTCCATTTGCCAAGGAAGGACAGATTTTCTCATTTCCTTTGAAATATCTCTGTAGGGCCAAAAGTCAAAGGTGATTCCCAGGAGTTNGCGTGCTATTTAAAGCAATCAGATCAGTCCAGGACCAGTGAGATTGATGTCACCTCTCCTTTTCAATGAGGTAGTTTGCTCACTTACCACACATGTATTCATTATCTTTAGCGAGGCCGTCTGTGGGCATCTATACTATAACAACCCTTCACTATTCAAAATGTCTTCTGAAACGTGGCAATGTGTGGTATTGAGCACCATGTGTGGTATTGGGTTTTGTCTTAACCATAATTGTCCATTCATGTTAATGATACTTGGCACAGCAAGTCTGGGGTTTTGCCCAAATTTTTTTCTTTTTTCCCCCTTTATTGAAAATAGATTCTTTTCTCACATAATATTCCGATCATGGTTTCCCCTCCCTCTACTCCTCCAGTTCCTCCCCACCTCCCTCCTCTCTGGATCCACTCCTTTTCCGCCTCTNGTTAGAAAAGAACAGGCTCTGAGAGGTAACAACCGAACATGACAAAATAAAATATAATAACAAAACTATCATAACAAAGTTAGACATAGCAACCCAACAGGAGGAAAAAGGTCTCAAGAGTGGGCACAAGGGTTGGGGACCCTCTTGTTCTCATAGTCAGGAGTCCCATAAAAACACTACGCTAATAGCTATAATATACACACAGAGGACTTGGTGCAGACTCATGTAGGCCCTGTGCGTGCTGCTTCAGTCTCTGNGAGCTCGTATGCACCTTGCTTAGTTGATTTAGAAGGCCTTGTCCTCCTGGGGTCCTCTCTGCCCTCTAGCTCTTACAATCTTTCCACCTCCTCTTCTGTGGGGTTCCCTGATGCCTGAGGGGAGGGGTTTGATGAAAACCTCCACTTTAGACTCTCTCTGTGCATAATGTCTGGCNGTGGTCTCTGCATCCACTGCCATCTGCTGCCAGAGGAAGCTTCTCTGATGACGACTGGACAAGGCACTGATCTATGAGTATCACAGAATATCATTAGGAATCATTTCATTGATTTTTTTTTTGACCAGTAGTATTTGGTGTTACCCTAGATCTCCAGGATATCTAGTCTCTGGTTCTTAGTCACCCAAGCAGTGTCAGGTGTGGGTTCCTTCTCATGAAGTGGATCAAATCAGACATTGGTTGGCTACTTCCACAAGTTCTGTGCCACCATTACCCTAGTATATTCTGTAGGCAGGACAGATTATAGGTCAAGGTTTTGTGGCTGGGTTGGTGTCCACCTTTCTCTGTCTATAGCCTGCAGAGTGCCTTCCCACACCAAAGAGACTAGAATGTAGGGGTGAGGGCTCCGTGTAAGGACCAGCTCTTGTTCCATGAATTGTGTGGGTGTTGTCCTCAGAAATGGGGCCTCACTGTCAGTTTACAAAGAACAGCCTTTTGTNTTCACAGCAGTCTGGTTTATTTGGGGATTTCCATGGGACCCTCTTGGCCAACAATTCAGTTGAATTTGCCTGAGTCCCACCGCTGGAAGCCTTGCCTGGCTACTTAAGATGACTAGTTGAGACTCTATCCCCCACTACGAGGAGTCCTCATTAGGATCTTCTTCATAGATTCCAGGAAGATTCTACTGCGCTAGGTTTCCAAACCACCCCAATTCCAGCCTTCTCTCCCTGCATTCTCTCTCTGTAGCTCATCTCCCTGTTACACCTGATTCCCACCTCCCATCCCCATACTCCTGTCCCAACCATCCCTAGCCTGCCCCTAAACTCTGTTCTACTTCCCCCTTCCAGGGAGATCCCTGTGTCCGCACTAGAACCCTTCTCTTTACCTAACCTCTCTGGACCTACAGACTGTAGCTTGGTTATCATTTATTTAATGGCTAACATCCCCTTATGAGTGAATACATACCATATTCATCTTTTTGGGTTTGGGCTATCTCACTCAGGATGATTTTTCTAGTTCCATCCATTTGCCTGAAAATTTTATGATGTCATTTTTTAACTGTTGAATAATAAATATTCCATTGTGTGCATGTTCCACATTTTGTTCATCCATTCTTCTGTTGAGGGACATCTAGCTTGTTTCCAGTTTCTGGTTATTATAAATAAAGTTGCAATGAACATGGTTGAGCAAGTGTCCCTGTGGTAGGATCGAACATCCTTTGAGTATATGTCCAAGAGTAGTATAGTTGGGGTTTGAAGGTAGATCAATCCCCAACATTCTGAGGAACTGCCCATATTGTTTTCCATAGTGGCTGTTCAAGTTTGCACTCCTACCAGCAATGCAGTTTTCCCCTTGNTCCACATCCACCAGCATGAGTTGTCACTTGTGTTATTGATCTTAGCCATTCTGACAGGTGTAAGATGGAATCTCAAAGTAGTTTTGATTTGCATTTCCCTGATGGCTAAGGATGTTGAACATTTCTTTAAGTGATTCTCAGCCATTACAGATTCCTCTATTGAGAATTCTCTGTTTAGATCTGTACTTCATTTTTCAAACTGGATTATTTGTTTTTTGATATCTCATTTCTTAAGTTCTTTGTATATTTGGGATATTAGACCTCTCTAGGATGTAGAGTTGATAAAAATCTTTTCCCCTTCCATAAGNTGCCACTTTGTCCTGTTGACAGTGTCCTTTGCCTTACATAAACTTTTTAGTTTCATGAGGTCCCATTTATTAATTGTTGATATAGTGCCTGCAAGATTGGTGTTCTTTTCAGAAAGTTGTCTCCTGTGCCAATGAGTTCAAGGATATTCCTCACTTTCTCTTTTATCAAGTTCAATATATCTGGTTTTATGTTGAGGTCTTTGATCCACTTAAATTTGAGTTTTGTGCAGGGTGATATATATAGATCTATTTGCACTCTTCTACATGCCGACATCCAGTTTAACCAGCACCATTTGTTGAAGATTCTTATTTTCAGTGTGTATTTCTGGATTCTTTATCAAAAATGAGGTACTCGTATGTAGATGATTAACGTCTAGATCTTCAATTCAATACCATTGATCAATGTGTCTGTTTTTGTACCAATACCATGTGATTTTTTATTACTATAGCACTGTAGTACAACTTGAAATCAGGAATGGTGGACATCCAGCAGTTCTTTTATTGTTCAGGATTGTTTTGGCTCTTCTGGGTTTTTCATTTTTACATATGAAGTTGAGAATTGTCTTTTCAAGGTCTGTAAAGAATTGTGTTAGAATTTTGATGGGAAATGCATTGGATCTGTAGATTGCTTTTGGTAAGATGGCCATTTTTACTATGTTAATCCTACTGATCCATGAGCATAGAAAATCTTTCCAACTTCTGATATCTTCTCCAATTTCTTTCTTCGAAGACTTGAAGTTTTTATCAGATAAGTCTTTCTCTTGCTTGGTTATAGTTACCCCAAGATATNTTACATTATTTGGTGTTATTGTGAAATGTTGTTTCCCTGATCTCTTTCTCAGTCCATTTGTCATTTGTATATAGGAGTAGTTTTGCCCATTTTTTTTAAAAAAAGTTAACATTGTAAATTAAATTTTGTTATTCATATATTTAGATAATCTCATGTATATGTATTTAAGTCAAAAGCAATATTATTAGAAAAAAAACTTGACCTAACTTAGACAAAGAGGATAAATTATTCTAAAATTAGTTGGCTATCTCATGGAAGCCAAGAAGAGAATGATGCTAAGGGTTGGAGAAACTGAAATCAGATACTTAGTAGGGACTTTTTCCCACTACACTCCCTGCTTCACTCTCCCTGCTTCTACGTTCCCATAGAGGCTTTCTCTACTTCTCGATATACACTGTGGGATGGTTACTAACGACTCTTGAAATTTATGGACTTATGAGCCAATTGCAGATTCACACTGAAGCACTATGATTGTCCCAGTCATCAAACCCTAATCCAGCCAGTCATAGCCAGGTCAGGCAATGGCGTGGTAACCAGATAGATGGCGGTGGTGAACTGGATTAGGAGAAAAGATTTGTGAATTGCCCGACGAGATGAGAAGCAGGAGTTGTCCCACTGTCAATTTCTTTCTAGTTTCTAAACTCTGCTAAAACAGGAAGTTGGAAGTGGGGAGGCAAATTGAAGGAGTCCCAGGGCTCCTGTGTGCAAGTTCATCTGTACATCTGAGCACAGAATGAGATAGAATGCTTCTCAATGCTGTCGGTGGCCCTAGAGTGGCTTGTCCCAGCAGAAATACCATTTTGTGAATTCCCAATGTGGGAATGGGTAAGCTAGAGGAAGGAATTAAGATTTTTACAGACAATTTACTTTAGTTTCTTTTTCCATGGCAAATTAGATAAGAGATATTTTAAATGAAGCAAGTGCAATATAATTTTACATTTATTGAAGATAAACATTCTGCTCTCACTTTACATAATATTTTTCTAGAATTGCATGTAAATTACATATTTGAAATTCATTCNTATTTCAGATATAATTGGATGGTAGATATTAACATTCTTGTGGTCATAAACACTTTTGAGAATTTGAAGAGATTCATGGACTTATTCTCCAGGGGACAAAAAACAACTGAGTCCTGAACATGACCCCCACATTGACGGTGGGTGATAGACGGCACGTCTGTTTGACGGTGGGTGATAGACGGCACATCTGTTTGACGGTGGGTGATAGACGGCACGTCTGTTTGACGGTGGGGTGATAGACGGCATGTCTGTTTGACGGTGGGTGATAGACGGCACGTCTGTTTGACGGTGGGTGATAGACGGCACGTCTGTTTGACGGTGGGGTGATAGACGGCATGTCTGTTTGACGGTGGGTGATAGACGGCACGTCTGTTTGACGGTGGGGTGATAGAGGGCACGTGTGTCTGTTTGAGTTCCAGAGCTGCGGCTCCACATTGCTTTGTGTCTTCTCTCAATCATCCCCACTTGAAAAAAGAAACAAAGACTCCTTGAATACAGCCTTCAAAATGCCAGCAGGTGTACGCATAACTCTATGAGACCCACTTCCTGCCCCATCCACTTGAGCTGTGAGTAGAAACAGAACACTGAGCTCTCAAGAAGAAGGGAGCTGTGTGGAAGACCGCTGCCTTCATTTTCCAGGGCTTTCGGTTTTCTACAATGGAATGCAGACTGGACGGCTTAAACAAGGAAGTGTATTTTTCACAGTTCTAGAGTCCGTAACTCCAAGATCAAAGAATCTGAGTCTTGGTCTTTGGTACCTCTCCTTGACTTGCAGATGCCACTTTTCTGGGCACCTGTCATAGGGTCTCTGTGCCTAAATTTCCTCTTTTTAAAAGACACCAATCATATTAAGTAAAGGACCATCTTAATGGTTTCCCTTTAAGTCAATACCTTGTTGAAGGCCCTATTTTCAAACAATCTTAACTGCTGGGAATCAGAGGAAGGAGAATGATTTGCCCATAATCAGTACCCACAGCATCAAACTTGAAAGTCAAAGAAATATAATATAAAACCNGCTTTATGTAATGAAAACCCANGAGTAAAAGTTCTGTGACCAGTTCTCATTTTTTGAAGATTTAAGTCTTCAAGAAGATCCTGGAACATGGAACTACATGCAAAATAAAGATATGCATGCTGGTTTATTTACCTAAATCCTCCAGGTTTGACAATCCCAGACTTCTGCATGTGACTAAGTGATGAAGAGAGCTTGAGGCTCCNAAGGGGCACTAGGAGGCTTAAATATTAGTTAGAAGAGAAAGCCAGTGTGGTAGGAAAGCTCCAGGGGGACATTTAAGAGGGACCATTATGTTACAGAGCAATAAAAAATGTGGCTCAGCCGGGGGGGTGGTGCATA
>LZPO01076483.1:35211-46205 GCA_001675575.1 Neotoma lepida
CCTGAATAAATTTCCCTAATACTTCTTAAAAAAAAAAAGAGTTGCCATGGTCATGGTGTCTTTCCACAGCAGTAGAACATTGACTAAGATGCTATCATAGAAGATTTAAAAATTACCTCCTCTGAATGAGTGACATTCAAATGTAGCAATTACAAATGTATATGTCTGCTTATGTCATATATATATATATATATATATACACACACACATATATAGTATGGCATATATGCAGCATACTTTCTTATTACTTAAATTCCTTAGAGTCAACTAAAGCTTACTTTCTAGAAGGGGATTTTCCTTCCTTAAAAAGAAAGCTTAAGGAGTGTACTAATGAAAAACAAGAAGNTTTGCCCTCACCACATTCTCTTCGCCCCTCTGGCAGCACTGTAATGAGTACCTATTAGTATTTTACTTGTCACCAGCTACTCATGCAAACTACATTAATTTTGTTGGAAATGGTCATTAGGAGAGTTAATTATTTTTAAAGTGTTAACTGATTGTTGTCTAAGTACTATGNATTCACTAATTATTATTCCTTTCCATTAATTATATATAATTACCTAATTCCTAAAAGCAGATGAAATTTGCTTTACCATGATGTTCACTTCTGCTAATTTTTCTTACCAGATAATCCTTTGCACTAATGCATCTGAGGGTTCAGAGTAAGTTGATAAACCTTACCTTATTAATTCTAATGACTACTTGGTATCAGGACAAGACACTCTTTCTTGATAACTTGAGTCTTATAGTCACCATCAAGTTGACAATTGAATAATGCCTGAATAAATAAAGATAATAAAATTACATGCTATGCTCTACAAGCCATGGGAATTATCCCCCTTCCCCAGTGAAGGAGAGAAAATAAACCATACCTTGGATTTAAAATTTTTCTGCTTATCCTCTACNTGCAGAAAAATTTAACAATTGTAGTTCAATAAGAAAAAGAAGTACAGACACTTATNAGTATCATTCAAGCAGAAGTGCCTTCTCTATAGCTACATCTTATGTTTATATACACAAACCTGAACGTACTTGTGTATCATTACAACTGGAGGGCACAGCCTGATGCTTCTCATTGATATAAAACAATGTTGGGTGAAGCATTTTACTATTACACTATTGGATAATATACTTTCTATTTTCTGCATACTTTTCTCTGTAAGTTTTATCTGATTTTTTAAATGTTGGGTTTATGTGTAATCAGAGTTCATATGTNTTTTCAAAGCACAATGTCTCTTTCATTTTCTTGTACCCTAATTCCCACTGATTATAATTTCCACTCTCCTTTCTCTCAAATTTCTCTTTTCATATAATAGATGCTTAGAAGATGCTTAGAAGAAAATGTCCAATAACACAAAATTGTTAGCAGCTTATGAAATAAAATAGATGTTCAAGTTTTACAGTTTCAACCACTNCAGAAAATTAGGATACTTTCAAAAATCATTTCCTATCTTTATGATAAGTGGTTTAGTGTAAGAAACAACTGTACAAATACAGGAATTTATACAAATGAATAATGGACTCTTAGNGTAGGCTAAATGGATAGAGAAAAATGCTTATGAAACAAGACACAATGAATANCAAAGTGAGTTAGGAGCATACCATTCTTAGTTGTTAGGCTCAGAACATGTGGCTATTACTGATTGCTATATAATAAAATCACCTTGGTCAAAGTATAATGGTGGCATTCATCTCTTAAAGACATGAGTTATTCTAGTCATGTAGAAAGTATCCAGGTAGTGGAAAGTCCACTGGTTCTCACACATATCCACATTCCTTAGAAAAGACTGAAGAAACCAAGCATTTGGTGCAGTAGAACATGCAGTAATTGGAATGATGTTTGTTTGAAATATTTTTCTAATTGTAATGCAATTTGCTGTTCTAATTTACTATTATCAATATTATAAATAATTATAGATTCTAATCCCAATTGGGCAAGCTAGTTAACAGTGAAATGATAAACAAATGTCTCATTTTCTACTCATTCTAAAGTAATATAGTTGGAATTTATGATCTCTAAGGTCTCTTCAAAATTAGCACTACTATTTTGTTAAGGTTCAAATAACCATGTTGCAGCTATGATATTTTTGAAATCACATAATTAGTCAGACATGGTGTGAATACTTATAATCTCAGCATTTGTGAGGCAGAGAAAAGAAGTTTGCAAGCTCAAAGCCAGCTTGACTAACATAGTGATTTTAGGGCCAGCATGGGTTGTGAACCAAGACCTTATCTATGAAGTTTAATCTTGATTGTCAACTTGATGGGATGTGGAATCAACCAACAGACACGTGCCTGGGTAGATCTGTATAAGTACCTCCTGCTAACCGATTGCACCATTGGAGCACCTGCCTAGGCAGATTTGTGAGAGCATTTCTTGAAAGGGTAACTCAAGGGAGAAGACCCTCCTCTAGAGTGGAAGGTGCCTTCCGATGGGTAGCCCAGATATGAACAGGTCTAAGGTGAAAAAGCAGCATTTCCATTCTGACTTCACTCCTTGGTGGTGAGTGTACTGTTGCTGTTATCCTACATTGCCAGCAACTTTAGCTTTTCAATATGGACTGAAGACCAGCGACTTTCCAGAAACCTTCCAGCCTTTGTGGGAAGTTGGGATGACTGAGGCATCCAGGTTTGTGGACTTAGTGAGCAGCTATCAGGTTCTCAGCTTCTACAATGTGCAGTTGACTATGTTGGATTATCCAGCCCTTAGCCTGTAACTGAATAGTTCCTATCAGTGAATAGGAAATCCCCTTTGATAGTTTTCTTTCTCTGTTTTGTTCCTCTAATATCTAATACACAAAACAAACCATACAATAAAACAAAACCAATCACAAAAATGAGAAGCTCTTGGGGCTGGAGTGATGGCTCAGTGCGTAAGAGCACTGGCTGCTCTTCCAGAGGACCTAGGTTCAATCCCACATGATGGTTCACAACTGGCTGTAACTCNGAGTAGAAAAGAGGGAATTATCAAATATTTACATAAAGAAGTTNTTGGGACAATCGTTTACCCTTAGGAAATCTATACTTCAGAACAAAGACCAGGATGAAGAAGGAAGGCCATTAAATCCCACAAGGCAACATAAGATTTCCAAATGTGTACATACTACTAATGGAACTCCCAGTCAGACTCCAAAATTTGCAGTAGTGAAAGGATGATTGATAAGCTTATAACTATACACAGCTGAGATTTTAATGTTCAGTTTCCTTCTGTGGCTTTTCATTTCTGCATATGCTAGTAGTGGCTTTCCCCATTTCCTAAAGTGACCTATCCTACTGAGTCATGGCCCATGCTAGTGTCTTGTTTCTGTGACCAATACCTGACAGACACAGCTTAAAAGAAGAAAGGATAGTTCTCACTCATAGTTTATGAGATGTTGGTGATAGGCCATAGCAAACTGTAGCCTTATGGTGGAAGGACACAGCAGAGGGAAGTTTCTTACCTTATGGTGAGAACAAAGANGAGAAATAGCTTGTTCATTCTAGAAGGCTTCTTCTCTTTGTCCCCATGAAGACACCAAGCCTGATGGCTGGTGATGCTCACATTCAGGACAGATATCTGACAGGTCTCTGGGATAGTACTCTTCACAGTTCCATGCAGAAGTGTGTGTTCCTAATATTCTAGGATTTTCTCAGTCCAATCAATTTGACAATCAAGTTTAATCATGAACAGGGTTCAACACATATNACCTCAATTAACTCTTTCTCCTTAAATATCCCCTTTTTGAATAAAATCACTTTGAATATTAGGCATCCACATATGAATTTTAGGATGACACAATTCAGTCTTTAGCATTCCACTCTCCGACTGCTAATATTCATGTCCTCTGTAATGTAATACGGATATGAACCTGTGAGACTGACAAATTACGTGCTTCTAAGAATATAATGGTGAGACAGACACAGCACAGACATTTCCCTTTGAATATGAACAATTCAAAAGAAAGAAAAGAGTTCTGGGTCTTGATCAAGTTCAGAATTAGCAAGGCAAGGCTCAGACACTGGTGCCACTGGGTGGCAGTGTCACCTTGACAGCAGCCTGGCGCTATAATTCTGCAGACTGGTGTTGCCCCTGAGGCACAAGGCAGTGGCTGCTAGGCCCTACCCTCTTAATCCAGGAGGAGACAACCCAGACCTGGGTCTGTTGTGTGTAGGTGTGGAGGTATACTGCCTGCTGAGTTAGTCCTCCTATCTCCTAAGGGTAACTCTATTGCCTGCCACAGGGGGTGGGGGGAAATAGAGAGAAGTCTGACAGCTTTCTTTTATTCCATCTCGTTTTCTTAATACTGTTTTTGTCCCCAAAGACAATGCTTCCTATGGTATTACCCATTTTTTATTATAGGCTTCATGTGAGTTGACTGAATCAACTTCATGGCTGATCTGTTGATTAAATCTAGCCACTTTTATGTTGTTGTTGTTTTTTTTTACAAGATTTGATTTTCAATATTTATGTGTTAAATAATTTTCCAACCTTCAAATCCTAGCTCTCTTTAACAGAACAATCCTTAACTTGTGTTTTCTTTTGCATTGTCTTTTGAATAACAGGGAAAGCCCAACTGAATCTTCAATACTTCTCTTAGAAATAGCTCTTAATAAATGTGGAAAATCATTACAAATTCAGCCTCCCACAAATCACAAGAGCACAATTCACCCAAGTTCTTGTTACTTTCTAACAACCTTTTGCAACTTTCCAACAACATGTTTTTCATTTCTATCTGAAACTGAATTGAAGAATGTCTGCTGTCCACTGCCATGATTCTTTGCCATGAGGGATCGACTCTTCTTCTTTAACTNTAAGCCCAAATAAACCCTTTCTTTTATATGTTGCATTGGTCATAGCATTTTATCACAGCAATAGAAAAGTAACTATGGAGCCCAGTCCCAGTGGGTACATCTACAATGCAACTTCTGCACCTATGGCTTAGGGATTATTGTGCAGGAGGGAAAAGAAAGATAGTCAAAGGATCTGGGAGGTTGCTGTGAGATTGAGTCTTCTAGTAACATTAGAAGCTACACCCATAAAATCTTATCATGCCTACACATGAGCTGAACAAAGACAATAGACTTGGTAACACATATGGGGAAANCCAATGAGGCTTCAACCCTACACAAAGAACTACAAACAACTAAAGAATGCTGAGAGTTGGAGAAATAGTCTCCAGGGAATAAGCCAAGCAGAAGCCACCATGATTTACTTTCCAGAGTCACCCAGCAATACTTCTGTAAGTCTTATACATTTTCAATTAGAGGGAAGGAAAACTCTATCTTTTGGTAGATGAATAACAAGGACTTCAAAATTTTAATTATAAAATAAATAGAGTTGTGAATTTTTATTGATAACACATGGTCACAATATATGGTTAAGAAGCTCTGAGGATTATAAATTAGTGCCTTCTCATTAATTTACCACTAATCACTTCTTCTCCTGGGGTTTTGTACCCTATCAGGCAATCAATCAAACATCGTTTTCTTTTATTTCAAAGTCTCAAAAAGACAAAAGCAGAAACCAACAGGAATGTCTGCCTGACTCATCAATTTGAAGATTGATTGGTTATCATTTTTATTTAATCTTAGAAACCTACTTGTAAAGAAAAGTAAAGCTTTCAGAAGCCAACTTTTAACCAGAAAAGTGGCTATCTCTAATAAACTGTGTAAAAGCAGACAAACATAATGAACTCTCCTTTGGAAAATCAACTTAAGAAAACTGTGGTTCCCAAGTTATTCAGTGGTTAAGAATTATAGACTGGTGCAATGATGTGACTGATTTTTCTTAAATCACTGTGCTAAAAATAACTACGTCGAATCAATATCTCAAGTAGTTGATAAAATTGGTAAGACATTTAATAAAATATTTTATTTAATTTAGTTTTGAGCAGCCACTTAAAAAATAATTGTCTCTTCAAGANTCTCAGCTTTGTTCAGTTACTTGGATCATTGCATGTTACAATGNCCCCTGACTTAAGGACTTNGTAAGAGACCTTTACAATGAACCATAAAAACTGCCNGTTACATCTTCTTTGCACCACATTTCCCAGGCATCCCTTTTCTCACTGTTTCTCTCAATCTCATTTTCTTTCACCTCTTCTCTGATTGACGTGACACAATAAAGGATGAAGATTCTAAGCAGTGGTTATTCCTTAGACATTCTAAGATAGATGTCACTTAGTCTGTGCTGGTTACAGGAAAGTATAAAAGGTGTTTTGTATCTTGTGCTCCCTGGGTTAAGCTGACTGTGGCTTTGTCTTCTCTTTGATTGGGTCCAGGCAAAACTGAGAAGTAAAATTGAACTATGTAATGATACTGACTGGCTTTCCATTNTAAGTTTATTCAGAGTATTGAACCTTTTCAGTAACAATTAGAAATAATGTAAAATGAGATGCCACATGGTTTTGTATGCAGTATTCAGGTGTCACTAGTATTTTTCATTTTTTATTTTACTATATGACATACAGTTATTTGGTTTAGATGAGTAAACATTTGGTGAGGAAGGGAAAACAAAAAAAAATTGAAGCAAAAAAAAACCCAAGAATTTTTATAAAGAGAGCAACATGACACTTTTAGAGAGGGTGAGTAAAATCCATTATAAAAACGGAACAATATGAAAACACTGGTGTATCTTACATTTACTTAGAAAGTAGGGACGTCTCATTAGCAGAGGCTGTCTCATATGCTGTTTTCCATAGAGACTGGCATACTCACTGAGCCCTGGAGTAGATCCAGGATCCCACTGTTGTTTACCACCTGGCTTGAAGGGAATCATTTATTCGCTGCTCAACTTTTCTCAGACTTNAGAGACAAATAAATAGATCAATAGATAACAACCATTCATATGAAGACAGGTTCTTATTTTAATGTGGAACAGCTCTTCTCTTAGNAAATTTGTCAACCAAAGCACACAANTTGGGTCTTGTTTATTTTATTGCAATTAGGTCCTAAGTGGACATTTTCCACACCATTCCTTAAGAAATAAACAATAAGGTAAGTTACTTTTTACACTATTTATTTTCCCAATATGAAACTAATTAGTGAGCTCATTCCTTTAACATCTGTCCCTGTTGTTCAGGATTTTTTTTTTCTACTGAGATTAAGGTCATTGTATAGAAAATAGAATTTAAGAATCTAATAATAATAATAATAAACCCACAAAGCATGTCTGAGGAATTAAGTAAAAACAATAAATAAGTCATTTTACAAGAGTACAGTGATCTTGAACTTCCTTCCNACTTATCCACACAGAGGTTGTGTTGGTTAGTGTCAGTGGGAAATCTTACCCTAAAATGGAAATATATTAGCAATGAGTCAACCTCAAAGGGTTCATGATGAGTTTGAATAAGTATTCTGAGTTCAAAAGTCTTTTGGGATCTTAGTTAAACCTCCAGGATCCACTAGCACAGACGAAAGTCTCCGGACTGGCTTATGTCCAGTATTGCATCNGTATCTTTGGTTCCTATCAGGATGTTAGTTTCCAAACTCCCCGTATCACTTAAGTTTAATNTCTTTTCCATGCATGCTCAGTGTGTGTTCCNTTTTTTCAGACCCAGTCAAGTTGAAAATAAATTTACATACACAGAAGTTATGCAGCAACTAACAATCTTATGCCAAGAGTCAAAATCTCATTGATTTTAAACCCTGATTCTAAGTGAATATGAAACACAAACTGGAAGGAAAAAAAGATTGATTTTTATGACACCTTACAAAAATAAATGGCAAGAAGTAAAAACAGNACTCAGTTAGCTTGTTATACATACAANTAACATTTGATAAAGTTTTATTTTTTAAAATAAGTTATTAGCTCTTTGGTTTGCATTGCCAAGCAAAATTAATCCATTATTTAATTCCTCATTTTATCNTAATCCTAGGTAATTTTTAAAAGATGACATGGGAGTNNAGNCTTCTGGACATTGATAATCCTATTACTAATCTTTAAGGCATTCCTTATCCTACACCANACAACTCTGGAAGCAGCTTCTCTTCATTCCAGAGTAATTAATTCTCTAGTCTTGACAACCCCAAATTCCGTGCTAGTGTGTTAAGAACTGAATACATGAGAGAAAATGTATTGGAGAATAGAACAGGCTCTTAAAAAAATTCCAACAATAAATCATCATTGGTTGTTCTAACATTTTGGTGTGAATNAAGTAATCAACTCAGGAAATAGTTATCAGTGGGTGATAAAAACAATTAAAGGAAAGATTCCTACTATGTTAACAGAATGTCAAATGTCATCACATATGTTATTTCATCATCACAAAGGGAAAAAGTGTGACTTTACAAAGAAAGAATGTGCCTGGTACTCTCTTAAGAGAGTTCCATGTTAGTGCCATCTTGTAACACAGGTTTATTAATTGAATTGTTCAATCATGGCCTTTTTTTGGTATTTCAAGATGGGGCATGTATAAAATGGTAAAAGTAATATTAAGTGTGTTGAATGCAACAATAGTAATTTCCCTCCTTTCATCTCACTTTTTTTTTGACAGAGTTGTACAANATAGCTCAGGTTGGCTTGGAACTCACAAGCCACCTGAGTGCTGGCATCAACAGTGGTGTCCTAGTATGTAGGAAAATATCATTTTTAGAGAACATGGATAGTTGGTCATAATACATATATTTACTCTAAATTATTATGCTTAAACATAATTTAACAATTTCCAGATTTTGTGTATGTGATACACACACATGCATACACACACACACACACACACACAGAGAGAGAGAGAGAGAGAGAGAGAGAGAGAGAGAGAGAGAGAGAGAGAGAGTTATTTTAAATAATTGGCTTTTATAGAGGCTGTTAATTTCCAAAATATGCAGATATATAGATATGCAGGCAGAACCATGGGTGCATGTTACATCCATGTTGCACTTGAAGTCTTAAGTATCTACAGGCTGTATTTTTCCCCAAATCCCCTATGTTCAGACCAAGTGAGATTTCTGTTCTCCTTAGGCCTTCCACTTAATTAATGAGGGCTATTGATATTAGGGAAAGTGACTTGTTTCCTCAAAGTTCTTTATATGCTAACCTCATCCCCTAAACACTTCACAGAAATATCCAAAATAATGTTTTGCCACAATGTGGTTATTGTGGCCCAAGCACACTAAAATATAAAGTTAACCACCACAGGGGGCATACTGGAATTTGTTAAGTTTTTTTTCTACCTATTTTTTAGAAGATTAAAATTCCTCAACATGAAAAATTCAAGGTATCTAATATTTATTCTGTTTATGAAATAATAGAGAGCTGAAAATATTTTCTTTCACTAGTTGTGTGAGAAATTAAAAGAAAATTTTAGGACAGAATAAAATGTTATCCATACTTACTTTATCAGTCCTAATAAACGACACACAAAACTATTTGTAGCATTATACAGAGAATAGGAAGAAAGAAAAGAAACAAAACCAAAGACTTCNATGTGTAAAGTAGGAAAAACATATGTGAGCAGTGCAGTGGTTTAGCTTTCTGCTGCACTTGATGCTGCATCCATGAGAGAAAATTGCTAACCCCNTAGAAGCTCTCAAGAGAACATTTTTTCTGAAAATTACAATTCTGAATTAATTACTTCATTAAGTAATATTTTATATGGACNTCTTTAAGCAGAGTTGGAAATAGTATCTCATGCTTAGCTTGTAGTGTTGAGACAAAATTTATTTTAATTATTTGAGTACTCTCCAGTAATCACAAAAAATTATCCAACCTATTTAGAATTCTTTGGAGAGAACTAAGAGATAGTATGATGGCTCTTGAGATTTCTGACAGAGCTCAAGTTAGAGAGAAAGAAAAAAGCTGTTGTGGTTATGATAATAGCCAAGTACTTAGGAAATGAGTCTAAAATAGAATCATTCCTGAACTGAAGGCTTTTGGGGAAGATCTGGCATTGGAGTGAACTATACATGCTAAAGTGTCATTATTTGTTGTAGGAGCCATTAGGATAAGACAGCTAGCTGACAAAGAGCAGTGGGTCTTTCTCTCCTGCCTTTCCAGGTCCTTCTAGTGGCAGTATCCAACAGGGAACAAGCAAGTTGAGGCTCAAACGTAGCTTACAAATTTCTAGNCCCATGTCACAAAGAGTAGAAAAACTTTTACTATGTGACACATTACTGATATCAGAGCACTTAATTAAGATTTAATTTGACCTCAAGTGAAGTCATGTCCTGTAGGACATTGAAACAACTATGCATATTGTTAAGTGTTGGCTTTATTTCCATTATTTCCTCTCCTTACATTTCTTTTGCTTTCTATATTTATTATCCCTTACCTCAAAATGAAGGAAANGGTAGATATAACAATATATAGAAATAGTTTATGAGCCTGGTATGGTGATAAATGTTTACAAACAACCCCAATACATTCAAGAGTCTGAGCAGGATAATCACTGTGAGTTTGAAGCCAAACTGGGCTATACAGTGTGTATCTGTATAAGAAAAATTATAGGATGAACAAAAGTTGAGAGACAAAATCAAGTGTCAACCTCTATCCTATATTCTGTGAAATGTACTTTCTGGGCAATACAAATGCCTTTTTTGGTAATTGCTTAGCAAAGCTTCCACTCAAAGTATCAAACATAGCTGAAAATATGACTATACATACTAGGTTATGACCTAAGACTTCCACAACATCTTTATATTGAGACCTAGAAGGTCTACTTCAATGTATCTTGTTTCTTATTTCAGTGTAAACTATTAGGCCCCCCTCAACTGTAAAGTTCTCTGTTTTTTGTCTGTGATTTTGAGTGATAANNGCACACAACAACACACTCTATGGTCACATAGTTGTAGAAGAATGCTATATATCATTTATCACACACATATGATGTTGGCCTTGATAAACATAAATACAATGTACTAATGGATTTTCATAGGCACTCAGGTATATCAATATGTTCTTATGTAAAATTATATATACTGAACGGAGAAAAATCACAGGTCAGTGGATATGGATGCTACTTTTATGTACTTTAATCTCTAAAGTCACTGGAAATGATTTGTGCTTTTGAGAGTCATGT
>LZPO01076484.1:10559-21432 GCA_001675575.1 Neotoma lepida
TTCAGTAGTGAACCATGTACTAACAGCAATCAATTAGAAAAGCTAGGGTTAAACCTATAATTATAGTCACACAAAATTATAGAACACCAATGAATAAATTCAATCNCCACATGTGCTATGTTCTTACAGNGAAGATTACAGAACAGCTCTTAAAGACAGCAACAGAAAAGATAGTAATTGATTCTTTTAAGGATGTTAATTCTACACAGATTAACCTATCATTTTAATGTGGTCCCAGTAAAAAATTCCAACAAGATTTTAAAAATTAAAAATGGGAGGATTTGCCAGTACCTAACTCTGTCTCTCCCCCAGGAGCAGTGCTTAAGTGTTAGCTGAACATTAAGTCCTACGTGTACTGAAGATCATCTGTGTGTGTCATTGAGAAACTCAGGAGGCATGGATGAAAGTGCACATTGTAATGGTGACAGTGTGCATATAGCCTTGATATTCTTCATGAGNGGAATTGGATGAAAACATGCTATGTTTATTCGTCAGAGTGACCTCTTTGTTTTAGCATTTTAGGGGAAGAATGTAGAATAAATGGTATAACCCTGTGAAGTATATCCTGGGTTAAAATGTATAAAACAGAACAGACAGCTGTGATGGTGCATGCCTGTAATCCTAGTGCTTGGGAGGGAGAGGCAGTAGGATCATCCATGAGTTCAAGGCCAGCTTGGTCTACATAGTAAATTCTCACAAGCCAGGGTGCCATAGCAAGGCCTTGTCTGTCTATAAGATAGATAGATAGGTAGATAGATAGATACATAGATCGACAGACAGACAGATAGATAGATAGATAAATAGATGATAGATAGAAATTAGAAGGAAGATAATGGTGAGTTTTGGTAGAGAATTGTTTTGAAAATTTAAATAGATAGGCCATGATATGCCTTCTTGCAATGATATACAGAATGTGATGGTCTCTTATTTCATAATGTCTAGAACTTACTAAACCATAATGGCAGGTGTTTTTCTTTTTTTTCTGACTCACAATCTAGCAAATAGTAAGTGATATATCAATGTTTACTGAATGAATGATTTTAACTTTTACTTTTTAAGTATTATTTTTTATCATTCCATTCCAAGTCATCATAAAACTTGACTCAGTAGTCATATTCACTATATGTATGCTATTTAATCCTCCAAAAAGCATCTGTCAAGGTAAAATTATTCATATACAACATAGGATATGCTTTATATAATTATTCTCTTTGCTGTAAATTCATTAGCCTGCTACCACTATAAGAATATATGAACAGAGTACCATGTATTCATCCTTACTCTTCCTGAAGGATGTTAGGCTCTGTGCACAGTGTCACCATTGCTGTGACTGCAAAGAATACTGGGAGGAAAGAGTGCTGTAGGTTGGAAGAGCTTTAGACTGGAGCAGGCCCACTACTTGTGAGAAGATGAAGGAAGGACATGGGATTGTGTGGGAAGGACAGACACACGGTTAGCTACAAGCAAGTGCAAGGGTAAGGCCCAGCCTGGTCCTTAATTCTACACGTTTCATTCAATCACATTCTTACATAAAAATGTATTCCCTTTGGAACTCTGGACTGCTTGAGCACTCCACAGTCTATTGTCCACAGAGGAACATCTGCCAGCCCAGGGTGTGCACATATGTGGGTTTTACTTAATTTTCTCATTTCTGACTTTCCATCCTCACACCACAGAGAAGTGCCAAGTGACTTCTCCTACCATTAGATGAGAATTGGCATTTGAAACTTTTGGAAGGATGGTCACATTTTCAACACTGAAATATTCATCTTTGAAAAACACCATCTTAGGAGGAAAAAAATTAAGATGTAAATTGGTTTCATTTAAATCTCACCACTTCCACTTGCTTTCCTGATGCAGCCACCCAGTTCCTCCCCTTCTCAAAGTGCCCACACCAGGAAGTCATTGTCACCATCCACTATAGAAGGGATGGCATCCACCTGTCTTCTCTGGACTTTGCCTGAATTGATTCTTTTCTGTTACGGAAAGAGGAAGAGATCCAGCTTTGCCATTTAGGAAGTAAACCTGTGACATCCAGTTGGCCTTGGGGACAATGTAGACCTCTGACATCCTAGCCTTGGGGTACAATGTAAACCTGTGACATTCAGTTGGCTTTGGGGACAATGTAGACCTCTGATACCCAGTTAGCCTTGGGGACAATGCAAACCTCTGATATCCAGTTAGCCTTGGGGACAATGTAGACCTCTGATACCCAGTTAGCTTTGGGGACAATGCAAACCTCTGATATCCAGTTAGCCTTGGGGACAATGTTAGACCTGGAATTCTATTTTGCAGATGTTTTCAGTGCTGACAATGCTCAGGGGTTAAAGATTTCTTTTTGAATAAATGCCCCAAAAGTTTTCTAAATGCAGAGTGACCTAAAATAAACTCAAAATTGAACACATAATGAATATGAGGTATTTCTGGCTATGCTTGCCTGTGTTTCATAATGTGACTTCACTGTAGCCTTGGTTCTGAACACATATGTGCAGTTTACACTGCACTTATCATATCCTGTGGCCAATGCCTGCTGTCTGTAACTCCTCTGCTCAGAGTTGAGAATATTGTGTGTTATGAATTGCAGTGTTTTACTGTATTTTGCTCTTGAAGAAATGAAATGATTTGCTGACAGAAAACAAAAAAGTTTTCTGAGTATGTAAGTTACCAGATTAGCGTTATCTTTGGACAGTATTTTGCTAGACAAATAAGCAATCTATCTCATTAGTATGCAANCTGGCTTTCATCTTCAATAAGTGGAAAAGACATGAATTTAAAAATTTGTTTCAAAATAAATTTCCTTGCCAGTTGATGTTTGATTTATATATCTGCTTTTATATGCCTCTGTCCTCTGGAGTCCTGTGGAATTTTCTTAAAGTATATGGAGGGATGTGTGCGATATTGAAGAAGGGTCAGATGAGAACTGGTTTTGTAGATGATTCCAAACAAGCTAGACTTCATGAAGTCTGTGGTGGAAAGCAGTGGAGAGTAAGGTAGACTCAGTTCTCACTGGTGTGTTTTAGAGTAATACTCTGCTGACAGGGGAGGTTGGTGCTCTGGAGTCTGAGAGGTGGAGTAGAGGGCCCATAGAAAAAAATCAAGAAAGAAGCAGTGAAGATCAAGCTGGGGAGAGTGGTTCGTGCTTGTAATCCCAGAACTCAGGAGATAAAGGCATCACAAGTTTGAGGAGGCAGCATTGCAAACTCTGTCTCGAAAACAGCAAATTGTATATAATCTCATCATTTAGGAGGTGGTGGGGTGCTGTGATTTCAGGGCCAATGTACTTTATGTAGAAAGTTCCAGGCCAGCCAAGGTGACATAGCAAGACCCTGCCTCAAACAAACAAACAGCCCAAAACAGCAAAAGGGAAAAAATATGAAGAGCTAAGCTCTCATCTCCCATGATAACCCATGAACTCTTAGAGGTTTCCACTCTCTTGTCCATGATTTAAAACTTTCTAAAATCCCCCAAATTGAAGATTTCCACACTCATTTGCATCAACACTTGACAAGATTTTTGGACTCACTCATTGGAAAATTAAGACCTGAAATGACAGGAGGCAAGTCACAGCTTTGTTTATGTCACCCATCATGGGTCTCCATGCATTTTGATTTAGTAATATTTATGTGTCTGCTTGGTGATGCCGAGACACTTCTGAAGACACTATCAAATATACAATAGGTGTTATGTTGTCCTCTGTGGGGCAACGTTATCTTTCATGAGGCATTGCTATCTTTGGCAACTCTAAAGCATCTGCATTTCCATAGTGTGTCTACCCCACCAGTTTCAGGTAAGTGAGTGCCTGTTTACATGCTCTCATGCCTAGCTTCAGAAATGGAGGCACAGAAAAGTATGTGCAGAGACAAACAACCAAGAAGTGGCAGAGACAGGATAAGAATCCATCATTTGGGGACAGCAGAGCCTGTGTCCTCAGCCCTTCTCCTGTAGTCTGCAGAGCTTGGCAGAAACAGACCCCAGAGATGACTTTTCAGATGCGGCAAATGGTGTTTCTTTTTCATTGGATTCTGGGAGTGAGAATTCCCAGCACTAATGGATGTTAGGCAAGACAAATTGATTCCTTTACCAACTTTACCCAAATTGACCTTTAGGACACAGAAAAAGATGATGGAGTCGTAGGAAAGATTTCTAAGAGGGGCATGTTGGATGTGGCTTAGTGGATCATTGGTGCAGATAGAAGATTCAGGAATGACTCAGTGTCAGAAACTTAGGGGAAATCCTCTTCTTCATTTTTTAACCTAGCAAGACAAAATACACACAGATACAGATTTAAGCAGGGGTGGATTTGGGATGTTGAGAGTGTCAATGATTTTTTTCCCTGTAATGCTGAAAATAAAACACAGACCTCACAAATGCTAGGCAGCTGCTCTGCCTCTGGGCCACCCCCCAGCTCTGGGATTCGGGTTTTGATTCTGAAAGCTTTGTCAGTATTCTCCACAGTGATCTGCTGCTTCTTTTTCAGTCAGGCAATCTGCTTTCTAATTTCTCTGTTGTAAGGGATATAGTCTCAGATGGAATAAAGCAAGAAATGCCCTATAACTAACAGATATTCAATCAATATGGGAATATAGGTGACTTGCTCAGTGGATAGACTCCTAGGTTTTTAAAATTCCGTTTGCTTGTGGATACTGAGAAGTTTAAAAGTAGTTTTTTTTTGTTTTTGTTTTCCCTCTTTTTGAAAACTGCTTGGAATGATCTCCTGTTTTCAGAAATATTTTTTTATTTTCAAAGTTATAGTGGTTCCTTTTATTTTGGTAAAAACATATTTTAAAGGATTTCCAGGTTATAATTTGTTTAGTATGAATAAAGCAATACTCACAGTAAAATATAAATAATATGAGAAAATGCAGGCAGTCTTTTAAAGTTTATTATGACCTCATTTTATGTATATGAGGTTTTATATATTTTTTTAATGAAATGTGGCCTACGTACTTGTTCATGTGTCTGGAGGCCATAGATTGAGTTTAAGTGTCTTCTTTGGTTCCTTGTAGCGTTACTTTTTGAGAAAGTTTGTCACTGAGCCCATAGCTCACTTCTTAGCTAGGCTGCCTGGCCAATAAACTTCAAGGATCTGCCCAGTCTGTGCTCTTATCTCCAGTGCTGGCATTACAGATGTGTGCCCAGACATGTAATGGCATTATAGACCAGCCCAGCCTAGTTCATCTCCCACTTACCAGGCACAATGAAGGTTCAAAGTACCCAAGGGTGCCTTGAAGTGTCTGAGTCTTCCACAAATCCTCATCTTGTCTCCTTTTCCTTTGTGTTTTATTCAGTTCTGTCTTCTCCCCATGGTTCTTGATAACACCTCTAGTTTTACCACAATGTCCAAAGACACATTGGCTTGATGCAATTTGAGATTTTGGGGAGAACATGCTGAGGGGCACTGAGAAGGGTCAGCCTGCATCAGAGGAAGAAAGACATTGGCATCTTCATCCTTCTTTGTAAACATCTGTTCCACTTAGAAAAACCTGGGTGTCTGGTTCACTGCCTGCTCCTCTATATCAGAGAGTCTTTAATTTTGCTTAGCTTAGAGCTGACCTAGCAGAGAGATATCACTCTCATTAGAGAATCATACAACCTCAGGGTAAATGTCTAAATGTTTCTGGTTGGAAACACACATGCACACACACGTGTGTGTGTATGTGTGAGTGAGTATGTGTGTGTGTGTGTGTGTGTGTGTGTATGTGTGTATCTCCAAAAAAAATAACATAGGCATTATTCCTTGGCTCCTTAAGGCTTACATTTAGTTGGATCCTAATTGGAGTATCAAATGCATCCAGTACTATTCTTTTGCTACTGCTTTCCTTTATCATCTCATTAAGTGGCTGACATTTGTCCCCATGTATTTTTTCACAACAGGCTCCTAAGTGCAACATAGCCTACATTCTTATAAACTCATAAAATGAATCTGTGGCCTCTATACCCAGAGGGCAGTTTGACTCATTGTTTCAATCTTTGAAAACCTTGTTGGTGTGGCTATATTGTTTTCTGTTGTGGAATTTCTCCATGGGAAAATATGTCAGTCTCATTTATCGCCCATGGTTTTGTGTGTTGCCCAATAATTCTATAATGTGTGATGACCTTTCCCAGGAGATACCTCAGAATTGTCTGTCTCTGTGATGTTTCTGTTCCCTTTCAGTAAGCACATACAATGCTTTCCTATCACTGGAGTTTCTTGATGGTGCCTTTTGGTTACATTCTCTGTTTCATCTGTTGTTTTAACTTAGCTGTTTTCTCTGGAAATGAATGAGTAGGTTGGACCATTTTCTTCCATATTTTTCTTTGTCTCACATACCCTCATCTTTGTGTGCTCTCCCCCACTTTACACATTTCTGGTGTCTCATCCTCACTGTTCTCTGCACACCCCCTCTTTGAACATCCTTTCTGCCTCCCTCTTTGTAATTTTTTTCCTTCTGTTAATTTTCTAAGTTCTACAATTCTCTCCTCACTGTTCACCTGGCTCTTTCCTGATATCTTTCAGTTCTTCTTTGTAGTCTTCCCTAGCAAATGGGATGATTCATTCCATGCTTAAAATTTGTGGTAAAGCATTTTGATCACAGTTTTTGCAGGCCTGTGATGTTCTGTAATGACCAGGCTTTGTAAGTGTTTTTCTGCTCTCTTCGACATTTAAAAGGTTATTTTTCTTGTAGCATGTCTGCGCTGGTGCACTTTTTTCCCCCTCGTCACTGACAACTTGGATTTTCTTGAATTAGTTATGTGCAGAAAATGTCTCTTTGATGTAGAGAAGGTTCCGAGTAGAGTTTCTCCCTTCTCTGCCACTAAGCAGACACTCACCCTAGTGCTCTGTCTAACCCACTCGTGTTTTCTGTGCTCTGTCTAACCCACTCCTGTTTTCTGTGCTCTGTCTAACCCACTTATGTTTTCTCTAGATAGGACTTCATTGCCCCCACCCCCGCAGCTCCTGCTAAGCCCACCCACACCCACCTTGACAGATCAGAGACACCTTTTACAATCCATGTGACAGCTTCACTTTCAAGCAAATTTTGCTGATCCTTCCCCAAATCTGTTGCTGCCGACCTCTCCCATCACTGTTTATTCTTCTTTTCCCTCTCTTAGAGCAGCTCCTGCTTGCTCTCAGCTGCTCTTGGCAGCTCTTCCATATGTCTTGAGGCTCTGAGGATTAAATATGTCCCCTGGTCTCACTAAAAATGGAATTTGACAGTTTTCTTCTTTATTCTCTTGGTTACTTTTATATGATTCTCATGTGGAGAAAAGTAGAGATTTGACTTATGCAGAGCTATGATCATATCAGGAGGCCTACACATTATTTCTGTCAAAACAAAATAAAACAAAACAAACAAAGCAGAACAAAGCAGAGCGGGAGGCCCGCAGTCTTGGGCAGCACGTTGGCTGCCAGGCTTCGTCATTCTTGGGCTTTTCTTAATGTATAAAAGGCATTCCCTACCCTGTGTCAATCCACATGTTTTCTTTACAGATCCAAAACAAACACCCCCTCACTTCTACTTGCTGTTCTCAAGAATTCTCCAAACAGAAAATGTCTTAAAATGTGTAGTTTCTATAGATATTGGGTCCTCCATCATGCTCAGAACAATAGCTGGGTGGACCCTAAGTAGCACTTACCCTGTAGTCTCTTTAGTCAGAGATTAAAAAAAAAATCTGTGCATCCATGCCACAGCAAGTATAGAAATCAGACTAAAATTCCAAGTGTCAGTCTTTACCTTTCACCTTGTTTGAGAGTCTCTTGTCATTTGCCACTTATTGGCTGAAAATTTCTAGATAGTCCCCTGCCTCCGCCTCCAGCCCTTCCGTGGAAGTGATGGGACTACAGGTGGATGGACCACTGCATCTAGCTTTGATGTGGATGATCTGAACTCAGGTCACCAGGCTCACACAGTGAGCACGTTACCCACAGGGGCATCTCCCTAGCTCCACACGTTCTTCCGTGAAGCTACATTAGCCATCCACACCTGCATCTCCCCTGAATTCTTTGTCACATCTTTTCAGTCACTGAATACCAGAAATTCTTTACTGCTTATATAACTTGGTGAAGGAGCCCCTCTGCTCTCTTTTAAAGGGAGTGTTTTAATCTACAGGGAGTAGCTACACAACACTTGCTCTTCTCTCTATTAATCTCAACTGCATGATCCAGACCCAAATGATCCTACATATACACACTCAAAGTTCTTGTTCAAGGTTTCAGGAGAAAATCAAATATAGGGGAGTTTCACAGTCTCCAGCTATCAACTAAGTCCCCCCCAAAAATCAAAATACCATTTATTTTTTGTTGAGTTTTTCTTCATCATTATATTCTTATTTTACATATCCTTTAATCTCCTAAATCATTAAAGTCCTAAAGTCCTTCTCTCTACTTTTATCAAATGCCTTTAGTTTGCCAAAGGAATAGAAGCTACCAATGTAGGGATGCTCTTCTTGCCATTACATCTACAGCATCCAATGTACTTCCTCACATGCCCAATGAAGGCAGCATCCCTCTTCTGTTATCAGCCAGGTTTCCACAGGTACCTCCTGGCATCTCTTTCTATGCTTTAGTAGGCTTCCCCTCTAGCCTGTCAACTGAGTCTTTGCTGTCCCATTGGATTCATCGCAGAAGCCTGCACCTTGTCATCATTTGGTATGTCTTTGGACATAGTACATTTTCTCCTGATTTTATATCTTTATGACATTTGCAACAGACCTCCTTGGAAACTTTTGTACATATGTTGTATAACTTCCTTACTTTAATTCTGTGCCTATAATTTGATGTACGTTGATCTTGTTAAAGCCACCAATGGTCCATTTAACTTTGAATGGCCACTTTTAAATCTTCATCTCAAGGTACATCATAGCAGCATTTAACATAGTTTATGGAAACAGAAACTCTTGATTTCCATCTTTGGTGTCTATTTCTCATCTTTTAGAACATATTTACATATATCTAATCATTCACAGCATGGATATAGACATGGTTTTATCAGCTCTTTCACATTCACAAATTCACTTTTGTTGAGATAGAGTCTTGCTCTATAGCCCAGTATGATTTCTAACTCAGAATATAGCCCAATATGACCTTGGCTGTACAATCCTCCTGCCTCAGTCTCCTAGGCATTGAGATTTCAGGTGTGTAGACCTAGGCCATCTCATTTATCTTACTTTTCACAAAGCTTGTGTAGCAATCAGTCATATATCAGATTATCAGAGTTCTTTCAGGGTTGTATTTTGTGACCTCATAATCAAATCTATTGATGTCTTGTAATGAAGCCTTTCAAATTGTCTGTATGTATGTCCTGTTTCCACCACTAGCCTTTGTCTTGTAGACCTTGTTATTCTGTCCAAATATATGATCTAACATGTGAGATACCTCTGATATGTACAATAGTGTCACTCATCAAATCTTTCAATATGCCCTGCCTCTGATGGCTATGTGCACCTGAAATGCTGCTAGTGTAGTTCTAGCCACGTCCTTCCAGTGTTTGTTTATGTCATAATGGTAAATTTGTAGTAGAAAAATGCAGTGTTTCCAAAGCCAATAGGCCTTGCCATATAAGAAACAGGGGGAATCTTCTCATCTTTCTTAGACTCACAGACTGTCAGAACTAGTACATACCTTACAATCAAAAGTTATAAAACTGTAAGCTCAGAAAAATGGAGCATTTTCTCTAAGATTACGCAATTTGTGACCTCTTTGTCGGCCACATTGTGCACTTGTCTTAGGGACAAAAATATGCCTGCTGCTTTGAGACAGCTTTTCTAGAATTTTTTTCTGAGCTGCACAAAGGTTAGAGGGAGTGAAGGTAAGAACTAAATAATGCTAGAGACATTAGTGTTCTCTGTGATCACAGGGGAAGACCTGGATTCTTCATCCCTCAGAACTGAAGGAGTGTTGAAAACCAAGTTAAGTTAGGTTTCCTCCTACCTGGAGATACCCTAGCGCCATCTGGACTGTTTGAATTAAGTGGGTCCACTTTTTCCGTTTTCACTCAAGTTGCCTTTCCTGAGACATCCCATGCCGCCCTTCTTCTGAGGCTGGATTTTATCCAGTGGTGATTCAATTGCAGGAGCATATTGAGAAAGATCTTCCCCTCCTGATCATCAAGGCACACGTCATTGGCTGTCCTCACCACGGCTGGAACCTGCCTGCAATGCATTGCCAGTGAGTAAGTGTAAGCTTCTTTTGCTAAAATATCAGGTAGTGATATTTCCTGTATGAAGCACTGGCTCTGGTGTTGATTGGAAATATTTCTAATCAACACCCTTAGCATCCTGTGTGTGAGCTCATTCGTTCTCACTTCCCATCAGTTCATCTGCCTCATCTCACCTTGGGAGATGGCAAAGCATCATTTTGAAAGCACCTGTTGATGAAAAGTCTGTGGATAGTCAGGATGAGAATCCATTGCCAAAGTTCTTTGCTACTTAAGGGGAGGACATCACTTAAAGAGTAGTTTATCTTTACGTTTCTGGGGGCGGGGCAAAGGCCCACATGCCCACATATGACTGGGCACTGCCAGTTGAGCCCTGTCCCAGCTAAAAGATGAGAGGGAGTTTGTATTCATGCAGCATTTGTCAAGTGTTAGGCTAGGCGCTTAGCAGGCTTGCCCTATTGTAGGACTCTAGGGAATATCACTCACACTGTATTCTGGGTAAGATGTACAATTTAAACTTGTGCACTGTGATAGTCTCACCTTTATTTTCTCAGCTATACAACTGCCTTAGAAATATCCCACCAATCAGCAAGTCTTTTGGCTCCCATTTTTTTTAAATTAGAGAATCAGAAGGAACATCAAAAGAAAGGGTGGGGTTGGGGTTTGTGTTTCCCTGGATTTTTTTTTTTGGACTGGATGTGCCTTGATCTCAAAACAACCACACACACACACACACA
>LZPO01076484.1:23964-39847 GCA_001675575.1 Neotoma lepida
ACATACATACATACACACATACATATACACATACATACATACACACACATACATACATGCATACACACACATACATACATACATACATACACACATACATATACACATACATACATACTTACATATACACACATACATACATACACACACATACATACATACACACACATATATACACACACATACATACACACACATACATACATACACACACATTCATACATACATACACACACATACATACACGCATACATACATGCATACACATACATACATACACATACATACATACACAAACATACATACATACATATACACAATACATACATACATACACACACATACATACATACATACATACATCACAGGTTTTCCACAAGAATTGAGGAAGTTATTTAGAGTTTAGCATAATTCCTAGCTTGTGTTAAAGTAATAACACTATACTATTAATGCAATAAGAGAAGAAAATAACACCGTTAACAGTTGGTGGGCTGGTGTGAGGAAGGCCTTGCTGGATCTTGGGTTTGTTGGGGTGTGTCTTGCTGTGTAATTTAGAACCATCTTGTAGGTTTTCTTTGTTATACACCCAGTTAACAGATACTCCTTGAGGGTTTGCAGCATGCTAAGCACTAGAAGAGACGATGGGTCTGTGAGAAGGTACAAAGCCACTCTCTCAGGCATCTTCTCAGAGAGTGGAGGAGACAAGCCTCGGAACATGACTCAAACACAGGATGGCATGTGCTATAGGGAGGGCAGAGCTGGTGTGTTAAGGAGGAAAGAGAAGATGGGAAAGCTGACTTGGCTTTGAGTGTCAAGGTGGGCTTCTTGATGATGTGCCCTAGCCTTGACTTGAAGAAAATGGTGCATTGAACTACCAAATGAAGGTTATAGTTACTTTGATTACTAAATGTTCAGTGACTATTTCCTCCCTACCAGGCATCAGATTAATTGCTGCTCCATGGGGGCACAGACAATATCTCTTGTGCTCATTTCTTGGTAACCATCTCTGACTTGGTAGAGTGGCAATGCGAAGGAGTTTAGATACCTAGATGGTATGATGATCATATGAAGTCATGGTCTTTACTTGAGCTCTCTGGTCATAGTGGGTTTAGTGTTTATTTCATGTGGCATGAATGAGGGAGCAGCAATCAAAGGCATTCATGATCTCAATGGAGTCTTCCAGAACACAGCAACTCTTTGTGTGTACACAAGGACAACTTGGGGGTTGGCCATTTTGAAGAGAGCAGAAGGTGGCAGGATAGATAAAATCTGAGTCTGGTCAGCTGGAGGGAACTTAACCATTCCAGGAGCTGTGTGAGATGTGTTCAAGGCCTTTTTGACAGAAATACTGGAGACCACAGGGGAAGTTCTTTGCCGTTGCTGTTAGAAAACTCTCTGGCTTCCCTCAATAGTTGTAGGATTGGCCTTCTCTTCTGGACCGTGTCCAGAGCCTCATTCTTCACTGTCAGTACCAGAAACTAGGCTTCAGCGCAGCAGCAGCCAACTGACATTCAACCCCTTCCATTTTCCTATATCTTGACAGATATGTCAAGGAAACAACAGCTTCTATTGACAGCTTCCCCTGGATGATGCCTCAAAACTTTACATTCCTCCATCTGTTCCAGGCTAATCTTGTCTGAGAGTGGACAGCAGAATGACCACTCTGGGACATTTGTATTGACAAGTAAGGCTAAGAACAATGTAGTCAGAATTCAGTTTTTTTTTTTCTAGGCACACTCACTGGAACACAGCTTCAGGTGGGGAAAATCATATTTATAGGCTGTCCAGATTCAAGTCATTGTCCATTCAGACTTTATTCTATGATAGACAGGGCACTTGTATTGTCAAATAATAAGAAAAACTTGCACTGGGAGCTGCTGGCTTGAAAGGCTTGCTCCTTTGAATGGATTTGCTCTGCCATCATGCTGAATTTCTAAGACTCCATGGCCAATCAGATTTGAAGAATAAATTATGATGCTTTTGCATTAAGTATAACTCTCAGTTATGCCTGTGGGTTTTTCAAGAGAAGCTGACTGTTAAATTTTTAAGTCCATCTTTTAGATCACTGTTATATTAAATAATGAATAGATGCCTGCTTTAAACTTGATCATCCAATAATATAAAAGAACCCATGTTTCTCAGTATTTTAAAACATTATCATTGATTTTTGTGATGAAACATAAAACATATGTATGTCTATTGCCTATAATTTAGAAAATACCAACATGCATAACAATAAAACTTAATATCACCTATAGCCATGAGTCTAAGACAAATTTTATTAACACTGTAATATGTTTTCTTTTGGAATTTTATCAAGTGTGTAACATTGTTTATACACAAAGCTTAGGACACCAAGAACACACATCAAAGAGGGCATAAAAATGTTTTCCTGTCTATATGCATGGTTATTCTTGAATGCCTCTGCTCTTAAGACTACATAGTCACTTCTGCCTCCTGCGACAAAGATAGAGCAGGATGCAGGGGTGGGATGAGGGTGTCAACACAAGTAAAGCAAATGAAACTCTGGTTATAGCTGGGGAGGGACAGCTGTCCCGCCTTCTGGTTGAGAAGGCTGTGTTACATAGGTGACCACGTGTATAGGAAACACAGCTGAGGAAGGGTGACTTTGTTTCCTCTGATTGAGCGTGGACATCCATCTTCTGCTCTGTTGCCATGATTCCAACTCTAGAGTCTTCATATTCCAATCACCGTTTACACTTGTCTAGGTCTTCAGGCATAGACTGGGACTGCCCCCCTGATGCTTCTGGATATCCATCTGGGACTTCCCAGCTTCCTGAGTAATGTGAATCTACTCCCCATATTAAATATTTTCATATATATATATATATATATATATATATATAAACATATACAAATTCTTACATGTTCTGCTTCATTAGAGAAACTTGGCTGATGCACATGATTACATTAACATTACATTAACATCACTGAAATAAAGAAAATAAATGCCTTATAGTAAGATTATCAGTTTAACGGACTGATTCATTCATTTTCCCATTCAGTAAACACTGATTGGGTCAGGGTCCTTGCTGGCTTGAGCTATGCTGTGGAATTGACACTAACAAGCTCACAGAACCATTTAGAAAGCCAAAGAAGGGGGGCTTTATGGAGGAACTGAGAGTGAGCAGAGCAGAGCTTGCAGCTATGGCCCTGCTGTTTGAGCCCCAGGGATATGTAACTCTGTATGTTTTTCAAGCGCTACTGATCAAGACCACCCCTATGTACATTTATTGTTTGTTCTGGTATTTGGTCTCCTTTATACCCACAAAGTATAGGTTCTGACGCCATTCTCTCTGCAGCATCCTTTCTACAGACAAAGTACAGTACTAGTCTAGACACATCATCCTATAACATTAATCTCTATACATACTGGTGTCACCTAAGTTAATTTATGAATTCCAGTGCTCCAATCTCTCTCCAATGAACTCTGAATATCTGAAGGGAAGCATGGGTATCAATATTTCTGTGAAGACTGTCAAATGATTCCTAGCTGCAGGAAAGTTTGAGGGTCACTTCTCTACATATTTGACAGAAAAGAGATCTTTCCTTTGTATTCTAGATTTTTTTTTTAACATCTCAACCACATTGAGGGTTTTGAGGTGATGATGAGGATTTTTAGGGAAGTATGTGAGTTAATTTCATTCCTAAATTATGTGGTGTAAGTCAAGGGTCTACCTTCTTTGCCTCATCCCTCTCATGCTTCACTGTCCTGTCAGATAAGCTGGAGGTCGGGGTAGAGGAAGGAGGTAAGAGATGTCCAAGGAAAGAAAAAATGAGGATTTAAAACTTTGAGGGAGACACATTCCTCATGTAGATATGTTGCTACCTGTGTCCTTGGTAGGACTCTAGGGAAAGATGATGTCGGTAACCACTTTCACCAGGCCTGCCATTGACCCAGATGCTTCCCAGAGCTCCTCCTCCATTGAATTGCCCTGGATCATAAGAGTTAGTAAAGTCTCTTTGGTCTTTTGAGTTGAGAGATGAATAGAGACAGTCAATTGGGTCTTTGGTCCCTTTGTCTTCATTTTGGCCTTTCTCTGGTTGAGAAAAGATGACTGGAAAGAAAAATTTAGGACATGAGGCTCAGAGGGTGTGAGCTGCTCACCCATTGAGACATCATTTCCCCCCCCAAATCTCTTTGGTCCTGTTAGATTTTAAGCACTGGTCCCTTGGAGTCTTTGGGCCAGATGGCCCCTGATCTCCATTGATAACCACAAAGCAACAGTATCATATTGCTTTAAGCAATTGCCACCGTGTGGTATTTCAAAGCTGATGCCCAATATATCTTTGGGGCACTGATAAATATAAGTAATATGTATGCCATTGCAGTATATTTAAGTAGCAATACACTGAAAGCAAAATAAATGTATAAGGAAAATGGGTTAGTTGAATAAATTTTGTTAGTATTAAAGAATATTAGTTATTCATATTCATGTTTATAAAATGTACTCTTTAATACATAATTAGATTAAAAAGCAGTAGAAAAACTACATAGATCTCAACTCCTTTTAAAATATAGAAACATAAAAAGACTATAATAAAATATACCAAAGTAATGACTTTTTTTTATTTAAATAGGAAAATAATAAACAATTCCATTTCCTCTTTGCTTTCTTAATAGTTTCTATTTTTCAACCATAATCTTGATTTTTTTTATTTATGAGGAATATCATAAAATACAAGTTGTATTTAAAGGAATAGTTGACTTTCTGTGAATGGCACTTGAGGTAACATCCAAGGACAGATATGTCTTTGATGCTAAGTGACAGGTGCTTAGCCACTGGTTGCAGAGAAGCCATAAGAGAGATCAGAGGGATTTAAGGTGTGGATTAATGAAAAGTAAGAATTGGATTTTGAAGCATCCTTCTACTTCAAAGCCATTCTAAGACTGGCCACTCATGAGCACTTGGTTGTCACTATAGATAATAGACCCCAGAAGACCCTTACCTGATGTGGTTAAGCGACGATAGAAGCCAGCATATCACATAAGCTTTCTCACATTGATGCTTTTCTTTGATTGTGCACATAGTTAGACTTTTTCTCTCACACACCCCACGCCCAGGTATATTTTGTTTGATTCAAAAAAGAGTGATGTTATCATTAAGGAAAAGTTAAACCATGCTGTCGTAGCAGACAAGCCTAAATCTCCACAGACCGATACACCTCTAAAAAGGTTTTGTTACATCTTATTTCCTTTGTGTGTGTGTGTATGAGTGTGTGTGTGTGTGTGTGTGTGTGTGTGTGTGTGTGTGTGTGTGTGTGTGTGTGTGAAGTATGGAGGTCAGAGGATAACTTCCAGGAGTTGGTTCTTTCCTTCCACTGTGTGGGTTCCAGAGATCACACTTGGGTTGTCAGCTTGACAGCAGGCACTGTCACCCACTGAGCCATCTTGCCAGCCCTCACAGAGCCTTTGATAAAGCCTGATCATTCTCCAGAGATAGTGTTCTCAGCAGCACCTCACTGACTACAGCTGCTGTGGTATTGTTGCTTCACTGTCTCAACTGCTTCCTTGGTCCAACTGGCATGGGAAAGGGCAGCTAGAGGTCACACACTACCTTTTCCACCCTTGCCCTGCAAACACATTGCTTAGCAGATGGAGACTCATGGCTGTGCCTCACTGTGTCTGTGCTGAGTGAGCAGATGAGATATTTGTTAAAATAGTTTTACACAGACAGCCCCCCGCTTGGATCCACTTGTTTGTTGTACTTTGACCTTTGCTTCCTTCACCCTATTAGAGATATTCTTATAATAAGCTTTACTTGTTCATTTGATATATTTTTGAGAATTTCATACAGAAGTATATACTGAAGTGTGTTTGTGTGTGTGTATGTGTAGTGTATATGTGTAAAACAATAATAATTAGAGAAATCATGGCAGGCTTTTTAATTGAGTTAAATTATGACCCTCAAGTAAGAATGAAGCTAACTAGTCTTTTATAATTTTCAAAGCAAAATTCATATAGTCACACATGTCCAATGAAACACTAACTTATAATTGAAACTGTTTGTTCCAAAATGTTTCGTTCAAATAAAAATACATTAATAACTTTTTAACATTAGTGGATTTTAAATTTAGAGTCTTAGTTTGTCACAGTGATTTATCCTTAAATCATAACTCTTTTGTGATTTGAAAATTACAGACGTATTTTGATATTTGCTGTGATCTGTACCATAGTGCAGGAGAGATGAAAATAGGAATAATATTTTTAGACAGTCTACTGTGTTGATTATTATGCTTGGTTTTGTAATTGCTCCATTATCTCCTCTAATCCCCACAGTAGCCCAGGAAGTAGGTATTATTGATGCTGTTTTTAGAGTGAGAAAACTCAAACTAAGGAAAGTTGTATCACCACTGGGAAATCTCGGACACAAATTAAAGTCTGTAGTTCTATAATGTCCTTCAGCTCTGTCATGTTTCACCATGCAATGGTCAGTGAGTAGACAACTATTGATTTAGATACAGCATACTGTTTGGGGCATTTGTGGGGTGGCTATCATATGCATTGTCATTTTCTATCCTCAAAGTCAGGCTAAGCTCTTAGAATTAGCTCAAGCAACCCCTCTTCTGTTTTCCACATGAGGTGGCAATGACTCCATTGAGAGCACCTGCTGTCACTTTCCAAATAAGAAAGACTGCTGGATAGTTATTACTTTCTTTTCTATTCACCATACTTTGGATCACAGTACACATGCTGACTAGTCTTTATCAACTTGAAACAAATTAAGAGTCACTTGGGAAGAAGTCTAAACTGAATAATTCCTTCTGTCAGATTGGCCAGGCATGTCTATGGGGGCATTTTCTTGATTAATAATTGATGTCAGAAGAGGCCATTTCACTGCAGATGGTGCCAGACAGTCCTGGTTCATATAAGGAAGATAGCTGAGCAAGCCAGGAGAAACAAGCCAGTAAGCAATGTTCTTTCATGGTCTCTGCTTCAGTTCCTGCCTCCAGGATCCTGCCTTGAGTTCCTGCCTTGGATTTTCCTGATGATGGTCTCTAG
Organism: Neotoma lepida; assembly: GCA_001675575.1. Lineage (NCBI taxonomy): Eukaryota > Metazoa > Chordata > Mammalia > Rodentia > Cricetidae > Neotoma > Neotoma lepida. The sequence goes on from LZPO01076484.1 coordinate 30,989, forward strand.
TGTGTAAGCCAAATAAACCCTTTCTTCTCCAAGTTTCCCTTGGTCAGAGTGGTTCATCACAGCAGCCAAAGTAGGACAGAAACCAAACTTGGACACTATGCCTGCTTCCTTAGGGCTTTACAGACACTGTATAGTCTTTGCTGTTTACACTGGCAATGTATCACATATCTACTATGTAGTTCATTCACATCAGCACTAGATCCACCATAATTATTAGTGTTCACTGTGTGCTTAGTGTGTGCATCATTACTCACTGGGCCTTCATTATAGTGATGAGGTAGAATTTGTTATTAGTTCCATTTTCACAAGAGGAAGTCAAAGTACACCCTACATGTAGTTATGATTACTAAATTTTGGATCCATTTTGATGGGTTTCAAAGTCCTATGTATTTTAATAGCTTTCTCTAGTGCCTTCCTCAAATAAATATTTTTATCTTAATAGCCACACTAAAAAGTTTTTCAAAGACAATGATCACATATTACTTCAGCACTCCTATCATATAATAGAGTATTAGGCATGTAGTAGACACAAGGTCAGTAATCATTTGGTGAGTTAAATGTTGGAAGTTTTAGAGGTAAAAGGAGAATATCTCTGTCTATAAGCATTTCTTTTCAATTTTTATCAATATAAGATTTTTCTCTAAGGGAATTAGGGATATAGTTCAGTTTGTAGAACGCTTGCCTGCCACACATGAAGCTGTAGGTTCAATTCCCAGCACACATCTGCAATCCCAGCTCTTGGGAGGTAGATATAGGAGGCTCAGACATTTAAGGTTATCCTGAGCTGAGTTTAAGGCCAGTCTAGGTTATGTGACATCGATCTCAAAAAAAAAAAAAGTAGCAACAGCATAAAATATTTTTTTCTGTATGATTCTTGGGGCTTTTAGCCTTTGACAAAGGCAAACACCAAGTCGAGAATGTGAAAGACCTAAGAGTTAAGGGGTATGCCCAAGTCTTCTAATCCAATCGTTGGTAACACTAGGAATGAATTAGTGATGTCTCCCTAGAAGTGACATCATTTCTTGTTGGGGAATTGTATCTCTGAGATGCAGAGATTAAGATTTCACTGTTGAAGTCCTCATCCTTTGGCACAGTCCACTGATGTCAAGGTATGATGACAATGATGTCAACATATCAAGTATAAACAGGAAGCCTTTCTTTTTCTTAGTTCCTGGTTACCCAGTTCTTCTCTCTTCCTTGACTTTCTATACTTAACAGGATAATCTGCTTTTGAGTTAATATCAGTGAGACACTTAATGCAGGGAATAGAGGGGACACAGAAGCCAAGCACCTTCCTGGATAGAGTTTCATCCCAATTATGATATTCTATGTGATTTATGACAATATAAATCATATCTATACTTCATGGTCATTTGATATTCAGAAGTTCTAGCTGGCTATCCTAGTCTTTTCTTTCTGCCTCTAGAAATCTCTTCTTTATTAATAACAGGGGCTACTGGTTTTTAAAGTTCTTTGCAACCAGAAGGTCTTTCACTATATGGATTCAGAAACTCCAATTCTAGTCTGTTATACTTTGAATCACCGGATAGTCTTTGGTTTTTAACCACCAGGACTTTTTATGGACATGGAGGCCAACAGATCAGGTATGTGATAACTTGTTTGAGAGGACCATAAACAAGGACCATGGGAACACAGATTAATCAGTGTCCACTAAGAATAAGAAGATTTTGTCACAAGATTAATATTGGGGTATGAAGTATTAATAAGTAAGAACTTTTCATATAAATAAAAATCTTAATACAATCCAATGAACATTCATGACAGGGGCAAGAAATACTTGAATTCCCTTGTGTAGTGGATGGTGGTTAATATAGAAACTCACAGCTGGTCAATCTGTAGAGAGTAAGTTCTGTGAAGCGCTTAGCCACAAATGGGGCATATATATCATACCCTTTCCCTGCATGGCTTAGGAACCACTCAGAAGAGGGACAGAAAGATTGGAAGAGCCAGAGGTTGCCAAGCATTGTGACCATGGGTGTCACATCCATGATCTTTAATCCCAAAACTTGCAAGGCAGAGGTAGGCAGATCTCCATGAGTTTGAGGAGCCTGGTCTACACAGTGAATTCCAGGACAGCCAGGGCTACATAAAAACCCTTGTCTCAAAACACAAAACAACAGAAAGAGCCAGATGTTGAAAAGGACCAAAATGAAACAGGATCTTCTGAACATGACAGGACCACTGTACTTACAAACTCACAGCAGCAGCAATCATCTACACAAGACCTGCCTGCATATGAGCAATCCAATTGACGTTTCAGCATGGGAGAGGGACTCATGACCCCTACCACTAGTCAAGGAGCTATTGACAGTTGATGGTTACTGGGAAAGGGAGAGTCAGTTCTCTTTAAGGATGTGACCTTTGGTAGGTCTACTATGCTCCAATGGATCCCTGAGAATAAGGGTGGCTCAAAATGGACTCTGTGTTGTTGTGATGTCTGCCCCACTGAGAACTTAGGTCTCCCGAGAAGGGACGACCTGGGACTGTCCACCCATTCCCAGCCTCCCTTTCCCGGGAGACAATCAGACATGACAGTGAGTCCAGTCAAGCAAGAATTCCTTTATTGAAAAACAGTGAGGCCCTTTTAAAGCCTAAAACCAAAACTCTAGAGAGAGGCAGGGTAGATGCCCTGTCAGGCCAATCAGTTTAAAGGTCACCCAGACATAAACAGCTTAGGCTTCTCCCTCCTTGCTTCCTCCACAGACCCCCACAGACCTTTGTCAACAACTTGATTCCTTTCTCCCTGCTTCCTCCCAGGACCATCTTTACTTGTAAACAACTTGGCTCTGCAGGCCCCCACACTGTGTTATTTTGAAAATAAATAAGAGGATGGAGAGTCTGGGGGTGTCTTACTTTTCCATTGGTGTAAAGAGACACCATGACAAAGGCAACTTAAAAAAGAGAGTTTATTGAGNCTCATGATTCCAGAGGGTTGAGTCCGTGGTCATCATGGTAGGGAGCATGGCATCAGGTAGGCAGCCATGGCTCTGGAGCAGTAGCTGAGAGCTTAGCTTATATCCTGATCCACAGACACAGGACAGGGAGAGAGAAAGCTAACTAGGAATGGCATGAGCTTTTGAAACCTCAATGCACACCCCTAGTGAACACTTCCTCTGGTAAGGCCACACCTCCTAATCCTTCCCAAATAGTTTCAATAACTGGAAATCAAGCATTTAAATATATGAACCCATGAGGACCATTCTAATTCAAACCATCACCATGAGGGTGGGGTGGGGTGGGGTAGAGGATGGATCTAGGAGAAGCTAGGGGAAAGAGTGGGAGCTGAATATGATGAGACGACATTGTATTCATGTGTGAAATTGTCAATGAATTAACAAGAATATTACATTTTAAAAAAGAAATATTCAAAAATGTGAGAAGTATTCTCAAATACAATATATGCCTCCACCCATTACTTGTCAACCTCTGCTGTTTTTTTCAAAGTATTTTTGGTGTCTTAATTATTTATATTATAATGTATCTGTATTTTTCCTATGATTAAATAATTTGTGGAATTTTATATACCACACTGCTGTTTTTAGAGGCTCACATATTGATTACAGAATATCCTGCTCTGAACAAACTTCCTTTAAGCTATAAACTCTGCAATTTCCTTATGAGAACGCCCACTGGTGCCTCTTCCAGCATCAGTTCTGTAGCTGCTGTGTGGAAAACAGGGGGAATCCCACATGCATATTTTTTTTCCTTTTCGGTATTATAGCTGATTTCTAAGTCTCTCGGTATCTGTTTTAATGAGAATGTAGCAGACGGTGGAGCAAGCAAAATGTATCAATTGTAAATATTTGTTCTCCTGTCATTTTCCCCACCAGCCTGTTAGCACCATGAAGGTGGCAGCCCTGTCTTTTCATCTTTGTGTCTCCCAGCACTCAGCATAGTTCTCAGCACATACTTGAAGTGTTCAATAAATATTTTATGAATGAATGAATGAGCTCTAACATTCCAAGACTTCTAGCAGTGACAGTCTCAAATAGAACTAGCTTCAAACTCAGGTGTGAAATCTAAGGAAAGGAAAAAGAATATCACAGACAGTGTCCTGATGTTGAGTTTTAAAATGTGACTGAGCCCTACCTCTTCTATTTTTTGACTTGAGATTGAACATTTTTCGTAGATTTTTCTGAGTCCTCTTTTGTTATCATTTATAGAGTAGAACTATCACCAGCTTACTACTGTAACTCTCAGAATTAAATGTGATAGTACCAAAAGGATGGGCATGCAAGCTTCCTGGAACAGTGAAGTTTTGGTGTTGCTCTTGCCCATTGTTGTATTTACTTGCCATTTGTTTCTCTAGTCTGTTTGTGCCCACACTGGAGACCATGGGATTTCATGTACATTCTTGAATCCTCTTCATGGCTGATGAGGATTGGAAAGGCATAGAACCTTCAGCTACCCAACTTGTGGCATTGGCTAAACTTCTTCCTCCTTTGATGTCTCACACTAAATTGTGTTCAGGTACATGGACTTAATCAGTTCAGCCAACACTTGTTCCTGCTGTCACAGGCTCCTAAAATTTCTCCATGATGGTAGGGAATCGTTTTCCTTTTCTGCTCATTTCTGCTAAACTACTCCAGTCACTGTATTCTTCTCACATTGTTCCAAGGGGATGCACCTCACCAGGTTGACACTCTTGTACTCAGGAAGTCACATGTCCACGTGTGCTCACAGATATCCAGGTACCCTTCCCTTCATCTTCTGCAACTCTCTCCTTCCCTAAACATTGCCCATGTGTTCATGAGACTCGGTCCGTGATCAATCTCTGAGATGGCTGTGATGCTGGCCTCTAACATATCCTCCCTTTAAACCCACTTTCTCTTCTACTCTAGAAGTCTGTTTTTGTTGTTTGTCTGTTTTTGTTTTTGTTTTTCAAGATAGGGTTTCTCTGCATTGCTCAGGCTGTCCTCGAACTCACAGAGATCCACCTGCCTCTCCTTCCCTAGTGCTGGGATTAAAGGTGTGAATCATCACCACCCAGCGGAAGTCTCTATTTTAATCCACAAATGCTCTAGGAAGTCCATTTGACATGAACCTGATGTTCTGCCATTTTGAACTCCTCTGTGTGTGTGTGTGTGTGTGTGTGTGTGTGTGTGTGTGTGTGGTTTGTATACATGTGTGTGTGCTGGTGTACTCACTCATATGGTTGAGTTTGGAGGTCAAAAATTTACCTAGAGAACTCTTTCTCAATCACTTCTCCACCTTACTTTTTGAGGCAGGGTCTCTCACTGAATCTAAAGCTCATTCAGCAAACTCCCAAGATCCACCTGTCTCCATTTTACAGTGCTAGGGTTTTTGGTACATTACCTGGCTTTTGCACAGTGCTACAGATCCAAACTCAGGTCCTTGTGCTTGCATAGCAAGCATTTTATCAATGGAACCATATCCCTAGACCAATTTTGAAACTTTTGACAGAAATATCACTGCCCATTGGAGATTAAGATACAAGGAGATCCATTTCAATATTGTTCCTAGTTCTTTCTGTATGAGCTGCTTCATCTTTGTTCCAATCACTATGAGTTAATCAGGCGAGGTTTTCCCATGCATCTATCTCCACATAGGACTTTTGGCAATCAAGGGTAGATAAGGGAATGGCAGGAACCAAGCTTTGCCTATGTCCTTTAGAATTTCTGAATCTGATTTATACCAAATAATGGAATAATGGTGTCTCTCATAAATCTTGTTTACAATAGAAAAAAAAAAGCCACCAACAGTAGTCCCAAATGCTAAGCACAGAACATATCTTACATAGTAGTCATTAGTCACAGGTGGCAATTTAAACTTGATGACGTAAGTTACGAATCTGTTTTCTCAGCTGCACTAGCTGCCCAGCAGTCACCTGTGGCTGGTGGCTACTGCATTCATCTGCATGCATTTTTGTTGGGCAGCACCAACCCAGAGACTGTGCTCCGTATACTGAAAAGGCATTTCTTTCTGTATCAAAAACAGGAAATCTACTCAGTCTCTTCTCTTTCCCTAAACACTCNGTGTTGTGCTCTGCCTCCAATGCAAAAGCTTGTTAATGCTAGTTTATAATTAACAGTGGATGAAGCAGACCCTACTTGAGAAAGAGTAGGAGCTAAACATGACCCATAAATTTCAGTCTCTCAAGGAAATTGGCTTCTGGCTTCATCTGCTGTCTGNAACATCTCTTGTTGAATAATAAAAAAATAACCTTGCTCTTTTTTTCTTTTGAGTATATCTCATGTCTGAGACTAGAAACCTCAAATCCATCTTTTGAGCCCCCAGCTTCCTGTTAACATGGCATTTGCAGAAGGACTCAGCATATGATTATATTAAAAAGGAAAAAAAAAACAGAACAAAAGAAGGCTAGGGTTTGATCTTCCTACTGGGTAAATTTAGTTGCCTGAGAAACAGGAGGAAATGATTTTAGAGCCACAATAATGAAACATCACTGGGATTTGCTTTTTCTGTCTCATTCCGGAACTAGAGTTGCCTTTGACATAATATGGGAAGGAGGGGCTGTGGCAGGGAGGAGACATTCATTCATATTATTTCCCTTGGTGTTTAGTTGAAAATTTACTTTAAAAAGTTTCTGCCAGCCTTTATAATTATCTGGTTAAATTTATACATGCAGTTAGTTCTCCAAAGAACGGCTGACATTTAAGTGCTACAAAATTAATATGAATGTGATGCAATGGACATAATTGCTTTCTAGAAAAATCTCATCTGTATGACTCACTGCTAGAGTCAAAATTACAAGCCCAGAGTTTCCTGAGAACATCAGTACATCAGATTCCTTCTGCACATTTCCCCAAGAATGCTGTTTTTCAGGAAGTGGAATCTGCCTTTCTCTTTGGTCTCCGTTGCATCCCACTAGAAAGTTTAGGAAATGGCTGGAAAAAATAAATTTCTCTACTTGAATCATGGGTATAGGATATTTCAGAAAAAATTACATACGCATATTGTCAGTTTTGAATGTCCGTAACAATTTTCATATCGTCAATTTGTGTACATATGCTGTCATGGTACTTATTAAAATCACATCCCTATGTGACTCATGTGGCATGTACTTTCCTGTTTCTTGGGTATTGCAGCTTCTCCTCCTATGATTTATCAAGTGCTTAGTATTGGGCATAATTGCAGCAAGAACACTAGATTCTCAGAGCCCTCGATTTGTTGGAGCTGCACTGCAAGTGGGGTTGGGTNATGACTCGAGTTGCTTTGAGACTAAATAGATAGAAGAAAAATGAATTTAAAAATTTAAGTTTATTTTTATTTTTATGCATACTGGTGGTTTGCCTGCATGCATATTTGTGTATTGCATGCATTCAGTGCCAGCAGAGGCTGGAAGAGGGCATTGGATCCTCTGGAACTGGAGTTACAGACATTTGTTGGCTGCCACATGCTTGCTGGGAATCAAACACAGGTCCTCTACAAGAGCAGCACATGAATGTTCTTAACCTCTGAGTTATTTCTCCAACCTCAGAAAAATACATTTTTTAAGGACTGCTAGAGCACAAAGTCATTAATGCCCATGGCACACCCTAAATATTTGTAATATGTGAACGGCACTGAAGGCTGCCTTTTATGACCTAGTCATTTTATATAAGATGATTTAAAAAAAAAAACCTATGGATTTCAGGGTCCGCTAGGCATGAGCTTAATTTTGGCTTTGGCAGATACCAACTATGGTGATGGACTGGAAGTGAACCAACCATTTGTGCCCCATTGTTAACATCTGTAAAATAAGTTTGACAGTGTCTATCTCAAAGGAGTGTGTCAATGACAAAATGAGATTATACTTATGTGTTTTATTATTTTTTATCATTTATTATCAGTTGTAAGATGAATCTTACCACCACAATCAGTAGAGTATGTTTATAATTTATGATTTATATAGTTAATAGTAGTGGNTAGAAAAGCAAGATGTTTTTCCCTTTCAGATAATTTGTCATTGTATTTCAACTGTACAAAATCCTGGGTTTCATACATATTCATAGNGTCTTGTGATTTATCTCCCTTATCATCATCTCTTGTTCCCCCAGTCTCCCTTGACCCCTTTCTCTTTCTCAATTGTCTCCATTCTACTTTACCTGTGCCTTTCGATTCCACCTATGAGAGAAAACACCATAGTTTTCTTTCAGACTCTTTCTGAGTCTAGCTTATTTGACTTAATATGATGGTGCCTAGTTCTTTGTGCCTAAATAATACTNAATTGTGTGTATAAACCATGTATTCTTCTTTTATCTCTTGATAAACATCTAAGGTTGGTCTCATAGCTTGATTGTGGGGAGTTGTCCCAATAAACATGGATGTGCAGGTATCTCTATGGTATGCTGTTATTGGTTGGTTTTGATCTTTTAGGGGGCCCTCCACTCAGCTCCCAAATAAATCACACACACACAGAGGCTTATTCTTAATTATAAATGCCTGGCCTTAGCTTGGCTTGTTTTTTGCCAGCTTTTCTTAACCTAAATTAGCCCATCTACCTTTTGCCTCTAATCTTTTCCCTTTTTCTATTTCTGTAAACCTTTCATTGTTTCTTACTTCATGCTTGCTGTGTAGTTGGGTGACTGGCCCCTAATGACCTCCTCCTTCTTTTCTCGTTCCTCTTTCTCTTCTCCCAGATTTCTCCTTCTATTTATTCTCTCTGCCCACCAGCCCCACCTATTTCTCTCTCCTGCCTCACTATTGGCCGTTCAGCTCTTTATTAGACCATCAGGTATTTTAGACAGTCACAGTAACACAGCTTCACAGAGTTAAACAACTGCAACATATACAAAATTAACACACCTTAAAATAATATTCTTACAACAGTATGCAGACTTTGAGTTTGTACCAAGAGTGATACAGCTGGGACATCTT
>LZPO01076485.1:0-19949 GCA_001675575.1 Neotoma lepida
TCTTCTCCTCCCATTTCCTCTCCCCACCACCCACCCCCAAATCCACTCCTTCTCTGTAGTCGAAAGTTTGTCCGGTCCTGTCCAGCTCCCACTGCCGCTTAGACCCAAGTAAACACACAGAGGCCTACATTATCTTTAAACCATGGCTGTGGCAGGCTTCTCGCTAGCTAGCTCTTACATCTTAAATTAACCCATTTTTATAAATCTATGTCACCAGGCACGTTCCATGGCTTTACCTGTGTGTCGTTTGATGCTGCTTTCTAGACCGCAGAATCACGTCCTGCAGCTCTGCTTTCTCTTCCTCTCTCCCGCCTTCGAATGTCCCGCCTAACCTTATTCTGCCTCACCATTGAACAAATAGCTTTATTTATCAACCAATCAGAGCAACACATATTTAGAAAGACATTCCCACCACTCCTCCATTTCTATTGGAAAAAGGGCAGGCCTCCCATGGGTGTCAACAAAACATGGCATATCAAATTGAGGTAGAACTAAACTCCTTCCCTTGTGTTAGTTCAGGCTGGACAAGGCAACCCAGTATGAAAAATAGGCTCCTGGATGCCAGCCAAACTTTTAGGGACAGGCCCTGCTTCCAACACTAAGAATCCTGCAAGTAGATGAAGCTACAACTGTCACACACATATGTAGAAGACCTAGGTCTGTCCCATGCAGGCTCTCGAGCTCTTGGTCCAGAGTCTGTGAGCTTCTATGAGCCCAGGTTAGTTGTTTCTGTGAGTTCCCTTATGATAGCCTTGATACCCGCCCCTCTCCCCAGCCCTTCCCACCTCCTACAGTCCTTCTTCCCTCTTTTCAACAGGATTCCTCAAGCTCAGCCCAGTGCTTGGCTGTGGATCTCTGTGTCTGTTTCCATCAGTCACTGGATGAAGGCTCTCTGATGACAATTAGGGTAGTTACCAATCTGATTACAGGAGAGGGCCAGTTCAGGGTACCTATCTAGTATTGCTAAGGAGTCTAACTGAGGGTGTCTTTGTTGTAGGAGTTTCTACTTGACCCCAAAATGCGACCCCATCTTTCATGACTCTCCCCCTCCAACCCTATCTCTCATGTTCCTATCCCTTCCGATCCCCAGTCTACCTAGGAGATCTCTTCTGTTTCCCCTTCACAGGGAAATCCATGCAGAGGGTACAACTTTTTAAATGTATCTTATGAATTCATGGCCTGTGGATAAATACACATTAAAATATGGCTCTCCTGACCCCTCAGCCAAATTCTTTTGTACAGCGANCCACCTGTGTAATTGAATGTCAGAAACATAAAAAAAAAATCATATGTGTCTTTCCATGATTTTAAAATCTATTGAATAACAATAAATTCCCAGAGCACAATAGCTTCTTTGGAAATAGTTTACCAAATAGACCCACTTGCAGTGACTGGCACAAAAGGCAAACAAAGATTCTTTATTTCATTCTTCATTACTAATATTAACTCACATCACATATTACACATCACACAGTCAATAAATATATCTCTACATATGTAGGTTACAGAATGGCTTAAAGAGGTTAAAGAGATTACAGAAGAGTTCAAAGGGTTTGAAAGAGCTAACAGACAGACGAAAGCATCTGGTAGAGATCCAGGAGTCTTGGTAATGAGGTGATAACTCAATCTCTGGAACACATGGTGTAGAATCAGAGTGATACTGAGTTATGGGTTTGAGTGGTGCCTCAACGCTGAGATGAGTTGCAGAAACAAGGTGAGGGACTATAAAAGCTGTAGTATAGAAAGGTCAGGACTGAGTGTAGAAGAAAAATTGTATAGATGGATGTGTGGCAATCGTGTCTTTCTGTGTGCATATGATGTGTTCACAAGTGTATGTGTGCCATAGTGTGTGTGTNTATGTGTAATTCTGAGGCTAACTTTTGGGAATTATATTTTTTCCTTCTACTGTGGAATTGAACTAAAGTCATCAGGCTTGCAAGGTAAGAGCTTTTACCTTCTGCCCTGTCTCACCATCTTCTACCTTCTCTTTTGAAACAGGCTTTGTTGCTGACTCTGAAGCTCATCAATCTGGCTAGCCAATGAGCCCCAGGCATCTGCCTGTCTCAATCACCTGTACCTAATTATAGATATTTTCTCCTGAACCTGGCTTTTGATGTCGATGCTGGGGTTCCAAACTAAGGTCTTTATGCTTGTGTGGCAGACACCTAGAGAGGTGAGCCACCTCTCTAGACTCCAGTAAGATATTTTTAATTGATAAACATGTTAACTTTTCCTAGGAAGATGTAATTAGGAGTATATTCATTCTAAGTAGGGCATAATGCCAAACAAATGTAAATATTCTATCAAAGTCGAACTCTGAGAACCATTGAATCTACTGGACTGACAGAGTATGGATAAGGGGATGCTTACAGGACTGAACATGATCCAAGACAGCTACATCATTGTAAAGTTCTATGCCCCATCACAGATGATGACCTCTTGTAACATGAAATCCCATTTTCCACTAGCCATCCACTTCCTACATGCTTAAATTTCAAAAAAACATATGAACTTGGAGTGGGGAGTAGGATAAAGGGAGTAATGAATTCTATGAACCTCCCTTCCCTCCTTCTATTATGGAGGACTAATAGCCACATTACCACCACCATTGAAATATCTCTGTGCCATTCAGCTTACCCTATTGTCATGGCTACTGAGTCTAGATTATTTTTCTCCAAGACAATGAGGGAATGATGGTATAATGTACAAATGAAAAACCCATATCTCATTAACAACTTTTCAAAGACTTATAATTAAAGACCAAAATCACATACATAGTCATCTTGAATGGAGGGAAGAAATGTCACTTTCTAGCTCAGCCAGGAAAGATGTCTATCCTTGCCAGAAGCAAACTCTTAAATACTTTCTGCTTTCAAATTAAGTGATAATAGTATTAAAGTCTCTCTACACCTTTAACTTCTCATAGACATCCCTAAGCTCCAAGCTGTCTTTNTTATCACTTATGTCTAAGGAGTAGTCTCAGCAGGGTCTGTAGACAAAGAGAAAGATAACCTTGGAGCTTGTTTGCATCTATGTGCTTGTTTGCAAAATAGGGGATTTTATACCATAAAGTCCTGCTCTATACAATAGCTGTGCTCCAAAGATTGTAGTAAAGCTTGGAGCAGGTTACAAATTATGAAGCAATCATCACCTGGCATCTGTGGGTCCACAAAATACCTAATATCTATGCCAGCNGAACACTTGCACAGTTCTGGCTTCTGGAAAATTTTTTGATCTTCTTATTATACCACTTTGGTGCATGTAAATTGGAATTGCTTGAAATACGAAACTAAGCATCTTCACTGTGATGACCATCAGTAGTGATAATTCATGAATTTGCTAAATAAATGAAAAAAGAAAAATTGATGCTATGAAAATGTGCTCAGTTTATGTTTTGTGGTAATCCATACTTAGATTATTAAATTGGCTTTCAATGTGAATCTTGGCTAAAAGGGGAAATGTCCTAAATTAATATAGCTGGGACTTAATAGTCTCTTTCTTAGTACATTTTCCCTATAGAGCAACTATGACCAATGAATTGTGGAAGCCTCATTAATTTGTTCAACCATCTAATCCAAAATTGCAAATTGAAGAGGAAAAAAAAGAAATGACTATCCTTTTATATTTTTTTAACAGACTAGCATTTTGAACTGGTTTATAAAGGTGGATAGATTACAGCCATTGGTTTAAATGTTTTGGTTCCATATGCCTATTAAAGAAAACTCCAAAAATACTCTTTGATGCTAACAATGTCAATCAAATCAGCTTNGTGCACTCAGATCCAGGAGCAGGCAGCTTTCAAGATTGAACACTGAACAGCAGAAGCTTTGTGAGTGCCTAAGCGCCTCTGCTGGCTACCTGCTCTTACTCTCCTCTGATTCCAAAGGGGATACTTTGTTCTAAGGATACTGACACGTGTTCAGTACCATTGAGGATTAATCCTGTGAACTGACAGACTTCCTGGACGCTCCATCTTATCTTCTCTCTAACACTTTCTACACACTTCTTATAATATCTAACATTATCATTCATACCACAGCGGAAAAGGATCTCATTTTGTTGTCTTAATGCAGTACTTTGACTGAAATTTATGCAGCTACCTAATGTTCTATCACTTTGGGGTATATGCCGCAGCATATATGCCANAGTAAATTATGGTGACAGAGATCTAACAAAGAATTTATCAATAACATGGTGAAAATATCCTCAAGCCCAGAAGAATATTTTACATAGTGACAAATACTCATTGTACCTTATCGTTCTGAAAAAAAAATAGGTTTTCAATTTGATATATTCTTTTTTATTAAAAGAAATATGCATTTTACTGTTTAACATGGGGAGACTAAAAATGAAATATTACAGGCAGTGCAAACAATTTAGGGTATTACTAGAAATTATTTGCAGTTATCTGTAGGACTGTATTGACTGTGTGAAATTCTCTAATGACATATGACAAATTATCTCAATCAAAGGAAACATCTTCCCATAAAGACATGACAAATATATTATCAATTCTCTATTAAGAAGGTTATTATAAATCAAACAAACACAGGATAATACGTAATAAAGTTTCTAGAGGTAAGAAAGACCAAACTTCTTAGTAGTTTAGCCCTCAGTAAAGAAAATGGCATCAGCAATGATGCTGGGGTCATTTGGGACTGAGTAACAGGCAGCTCAGAGTCATATAGAAAGCAGCTTCACTCAATTAACAGCTAATGACCCAACTATGCACAAAGAAAAACAACAACAATCCCCAAAACTCCAAATTCCTCCCCCCCAAAAAATTTACATAGATTCTCTCTTTTGGTAAGANGGAGGTATGGTAATCTTAAAAATGCTCCAGATGATGGTAATGGCCATAACCAAGACATGAAGTCTAGTCCTGTTACAGGGTCTAGAAAACTACTGATGATTGTTGAGACATTTTTTAGTCATAAATACTATGTGTATAAAATTTAACCTCCATATATTTGTGATAGCTGTGTATTGAAATAATAATAAAGTGAATAAACACATTACTTAAGGAATTTTGAAAGTTACCATAGAACATCCTTCTTTAAATTGGCTATGTAGATGTGACAGAGTGCTCTGCAGAATTCAATGTCAAAAAATTTAACTCCTTTGAATGAAAAGAGCAGACTTCTCTTTTAAACGTGTAAACCAAAANCAGAAATGAATGCAAGTTGTGTTATTCCAGGAAATTGCCTTCTCCATCCTGCAATCTTCCCTTTGGTAAAAAAGCCTTGATTGCATTATCCATTCTGACATACTAGGTTTCTATTGCAGTATCTTTGGCAGAATTGCTATTTAGGACACTGAATGTTCAATTCTTTCTTTTTTTTTCCTGGTTGATGTCTACAAATTTCATGTATAAACCAGATTTCCACACATCATTTCAAGAGATTTTCCATTGGATAAAAATGTTATAGGGATGAATATATTCAAAGTTATGAAGTGAATTCTTAAATGTTATTTGTATTTTCTGCCCATACTTCTTTACAATGCTAGCATTTTAAATTTAAATTTACTATTATTTCTTTTTAAATTAGCATACAAAAACTGTTTCAGACATTTTAATTTTTTATTTATTTTGATGTATTTATTTTATTATTTTGTGTTCTGTGGTTCTGTGGTTGGTATGTAAAATAAGAAAATCTTTTAATAAAAAAAAGAAAGAAAAAAAAAAGAATGTCTAACTCACTGTGTGCAGCACCATTGTCTGGACGATTGAGCCTGGCTGTCTAAAAATATGGGTCTGTGATTGAACTAGCAAGCAGCATTCCTCCACCGTTTCTGCTCCAAGCTCCTGCTTATATTCCCTGCCCTGACTGATGTCCATCACTGACAGATTGTAATCTGTAAACTGAAATAAATCCTTTCCTTTGCTAAACTAGTTTTGATCAGAGTGTTTTACCACAGATGAAACTAGAGCAGGCTCATTACCACTGCTCTTGTAACCTAATTTCTATGTTGCATTTCCTGCTGTTTAAATACACCCCAAATGCAGTTCCAAAATCGAGTCTCTAAGAATTAGATAAGTAGTTCAATGTTTCTAAAATCATAACCTACATAAGAAGGGTTAATAACTGCCATTACCACCATGACAAAAACATTTTAGAAGTTTGGGACTGTCCAGGGTTCAAGCAGCTTCAGGGCCTACCTAGCTACCCTAAGAGGAAGGAAATCAATAAGTTGACACAATAGTATTTTGTGGAAATCCATTTGTGGCACACCAGTACTTTGTGGTACACTGCCAAATTAAAATGAATTAAAACAGATAGTGGCTTATTTCCCTTAAGAGACATAATGGTTGCTCAGGCTTGTATGGCAGCCAGCAACTCCAGCTAGTTTCAGCTTGTATCTTCAGGGTCCATGTGCAGGTTCTTGTCCACATTCTCCAATGTGACTCATGACAGTAAGCTTCTTGTTTTAGAAGACAGGATGAAGGGAGAGGAGAAGGAAGATATACCTTAATGTCTTTCCAAATTCTCTCCCTTTGATTTTCTATATATTGTTATATGCATTTTGAGTAAGACACTGACTCTACACAACACCTATATGAAGGATACAATTCCATATTTCCATTATTCTATTGAAGCCAACTTAAACTAGAAGATCTCAATGATACAAGGCTACCTTGAGAAAGTCAAAATAACCTATCCAGTAGTCTAGAGACCTCAGATCATCAAGTAAGTTACCCAAAGCCTTACTCCTANAAACCTGTTTACTCTTGTAAACAAAATAGATTTCACCTTTTGACTCTCGAAAAGATAACTTTTCTAAAAGATAATATCCAGGTAAACAAAGAATTGTAAATATATAGTAGTCCCATGAAATGATTGGATTCCACTGTGACAGAAGTCAAGTAAATCAATCATCTGTTGCTTCTCTAAGCCTCTTGTGTACTTTCCTCTAAGTATCCTTACCCTTTCTTCTGGAATATTATCCTCTGTCCATAATAAGTACACCTGAGTTGAGTCATGAAGCATTTGGCATCCTTTCAAGAGAACAGCTATGGTTTTGGCCCTATTCTTGCTGCTATATGGTCAGCACAGGCAGTGATTGAGTTCCATATCCATCTACATTCTACCATAGTCAATATGGCTCACTAGACATAGGACATAGTATATTTGCTTCCAACATGTTTTATNTGCTTATACCCATCACTAAAGATTGTGTGTGTGCATGCATGCATGTGCACACACNTGCATTTCAATTCACTGAGTGGAACCAGCCTTAAAGAAATTCAAATAGTAAGTTTAGGGATCAAAAGCAATTCCCCTGTAAGATTTCAGACTTAGAGGTAGTTTCTTTTCTCTGGCTTAACAATTTTAAATTGTAAGTGTTTAAAATTACTTAACAATATAGCTTTTGATAACTTCTGAGCTATGTCATATTAATATTATAGCTAAAGTTNTAAAGCAGCATTTGTTTATTATCTTAAATCACCTAACTAAAACTCTCTTAGCTAACTTGGATTACCCTGTGTATAAGAAAGACTGGATCTTATTCTAGCTATGAGTATTTGGTTTTAACCTTTAAATTTTGTTAGCAATAGTTCTGGTTCATTTTTCCATTGCATGGTTGGTCGAAAGTATGAGTACATACAAACCATAAGTACCATTCCAGAATAGATAGATAGATAGATAGATAGATAGATAGATAGATAGATAGATAGATATATCCCTAGTGTTAATAGCATGTGATCTTGTGACTCTATGATATCTCATTCTATGAACCAGCTCATCATTTTGTACACAGAGCAGACAACAGAATGGAGGGTGAAAAGGAGGAAGGCTTATCCCCTTAAGATCATGACTGAGGACTAGCTCATATTTGATTATTGAATGAATATCATTGGCCAAGCATGCATAACAAACCATGAACTACCTGGAACTGATGCTAGGAAATTTAGACATCTGTAAAGAAGCTATATAGTTACCTCAAAACCAACAATTGCCAAATACTTTATAAGAGCATTCCTGCTTTGAGGCAGGCATATCTGTTCTTTGAAATTTACCTTCTGCTGGCTTGAATAATGAGTATTACATTCTTGCAGAGATGTTGTATGAAGACACAATTTTCAGAGGCCAGATATTTTTTACTTAAGATATATTTCATATGTTTAATATAGACATCTGAAATGAATCTATTTAAATACAAGAATATCACATATCTCTCTAAACTCAGGAGCTTAAAGATTCTAGGCAAGCACTCTACCTGCCAGTTTTGCCTCCTGCTCCTCTGCTTTCTTAGTTAAATGTTAGAATATGGACTTTTCGTGGACATACCAAGGGACATGGGCTTTTTCTAGATCACTGCTATCTTTCTTAGTTGGTTCTCATTCTCATTCTATGAACCAGCTCATCATTGTGCATATAAAGCAGACAACAGAATGGAGGGTGAAAGGGAGGAAGGCTTATCCTCTTAAGATCACGACTGAGGACTAGCTCATATTTGATTATTGAGTGAATATCATTGGCCAAGCATGCATAACAAACCATGAGCTACCTGGAACCTATGCCAGGAAATGAAGGCATCAATAAAGAAGCCACGGAGTTACCTCAGAATTCTATTACTACTAAAAAGAATCTAGTTTAGAAAGTGTCCTTTTACCCCAGGAATCTTCTTGAAGAATCTCTTGTAATACAAGAGTTAATTTTATATCTTCTAAAGATTAGAGAATTCATAGTAGCAACAGAGTTTTTGAGAATAGAGGGGTAAAATTCATAAATGTTTTATAATTTTCTTTATTTTGACAATTCTTAATAGATACCCATAAGAAACAAANGTTATCTGAATCAATCTTTGAAACTAGTTTTTTTTAATCACATTATCTATTAAATTTTAATTCTTACTACCAAATATTTATTTTGTCTAGCTTATTATATTTTATGGGTTTGTTACTTTTACAGGACACAATCAATGTTGCCTTTGTATGGCTGAGTCTCTTAAATACTACTTAGAATATAAATTACTACAACTAGGAAACACACTCAATGGCAACATAAGAGTAATCCAATTTAAATTCCGACAAAGGTCTAGACACTTTTTAAAAGGACAGATACATATTTCAAATTTTTTTTAAAAAATGCTCAAGCCGGGCGGTGGTGGCGCACGCCTTTAATCCCAGCATTCGGGAGGCAAAGGCAGGCGGATCTCTGTGAGTTCGAGGCCAGCCTGGGCTACTGAGTGAGTTCCAGGAAAGGCGCCAAAACTACACAGTGAAACCCTGTCTCGAAAAACCAAAATAATAATAATAATAATAATTAAATAAATAAAAACAAATAAATAAAAAATAAAAAAATGTTCAGTATTACAAGTTAACATAGAAATTCAGAATTTTAATAACCGTAATGAAATACTAGCTCACAAGATCTATTTTAAACATACTGTCTAAATACATGCCTGCAATAACAATTAGGGAAAACAGAGGCCATGACTTTGAAGGAGAGCAGCGAGTGGTATATGGGAAGGTTTGGAGGGAGAAAAAATGGAAGGGGGAAATAATGGAATTAAATAATAATATCAACTTAAAAATTAATGCTTTCAGATAAAAGAAAAGCAAACTACTGTCTGGTGTGCATAAATCTTACGTTCAATTACTAGAACACACATAAGACTGAAGTTAAGAAATGCTGGTGAGAATAAAAAGAAAATGGACACTTTGCACACGGTTGTTCTAAAAACAAATTAGAGAGGGGAGGTGTGGAGAAGCTGGAGGAGTATAAGGAGAGGAAGCTGTGGTTAGGATGTATTGCATGAGAGAAGAATCTATTTTCAATAAAAAATAAGAAATAATGATTAAAAGTAAAAATAATTCTTTTGAGAATTTCAAAAGAAGAAAGGATATTATGAATATTTCTTTTTTTTAAAAAATAGATTGTCATTACTCCTGAAGAGGTGTCAGCATGCCCATATTTGTGTAGCAATATTTACAATAGCACAAATCAGAATTGTCCTCACTATTAACTAATGAAGTGATTAAGAAAATGTAATTCATATATACAATGCAGCTTCTAATTTTGAAATCTGAAAACTTTTTTTATTATTTTACACGTAGTAATGAGAAAGGTTTTTAACTATAAGAAGTAAAATATTCTCTTTGTCCTGAGTCGTAAAATAGCATATCCTATTGTGAGAGTAGGCAAGGAATTACAGAAACAGGACAGGAGGCAGAATGTCAATGAGGCAACTCAAAGCTTCCAAGTGGTGATGTTTGCACAAGCAATCCTCAAACTTCTGTCAAAGCCAGAACTGTAGCTTAGGACCCAAAACCAGCCACAAAACTAAAGGGTAAATTGAGGACAGTAAAGAAAATTAGCTTTACCTTCCTGGCCCAAAGCCAACAAAAGCTGAAAGGTAAAGTCATGGTAATAAATTTGTTTAGCTATCTGCTATCTCAAATATTCATTCTGAGACTCAGGATATGTACAACAGCAATTAGTTGATTGTAACGTTTCGTAGCCAGCAGTAATAGAATGTGATGATTTGTCTCTTCTTTAGTAGGAATAGGTGGCACTCACACTGAGACCTCATGTCTTCCTGGGCAGATTGATATTTTCATACCTACCTCAGAGACTTCATTGATTGGTTCAGAGATGGAAAGGAATTGGGAGGAGTTGGGAGAGGGGAAAAAAACATAATCAAAATATATTGTCTGAAAAAATTTAAATAAGAAAATTTAAAGCCCCAGTGGACAATACTCAGGACATGGTTCTTTCTTGTCCTGGTGACCCACCTTACCATATTTTTTGTTCCTACTTTGTTAACAATTCTTTTACCCTCTCCTCTGGACTTTACTTCATTCTTTGGAAAGGTACTTTAGAGTAGGCATTCCCAACTTTAGNCTACTCCACCCAAAGACCCAGGTGATTCTCTATTTCTCTGGTAGTAACACTATTATTTCTATTAGTACAATTCAGTACATTACTGATAGTGTTTAATCAACATGCTAATACTTATAATACTGAATTATCCCTGGAATCAAGGATATCTCTCATGTCAATCATGTCTTGGTGAAATCATAATATTTCTGATATCATCATTGAAACATTTGTGACTTTAAGCTGTAAAGTTAGACACATGTGAGTTTAGACNACCATTCTAGCAATCGTATTTATATATCATGGGAAAAGTATGTGTTACTCATGAGTCTTAGGCTTACATAAAAATTCAAATATTAATACAAGCTGTTTAGGGATTAATGTAAAAATAATATTCTCTATAAAATATATTGATACGTTCTTGAGCAAATGGTAAACCACATACAAATTAGTTTTAATCTCAACATGTGGTCTCATGTACCTTCTGCAGAAAATAATTCAAGCAAAATATTACAATAAATAAGTTAAACACAGGCAAGAAAAATACATTGGTGTGGTTCTCATATATTCAAAAATAAGCAAAGCCTTGGCCATTGTTTTTAAAGCTTGGTAAAACAGTTGCCCTACCATGGAGTGGGCTGGCAAAGAATACAGGGAGACTTTAGAGCTCTGTATTACATTTAAAAAATACATCAAGTTATATTCTGATGACTTGTATTTTCTGTACATATGCTATATATCAGTAAAACAATCTTTGGCTTTTTATTTTTAAATATAACAGAGTAACTACTTACCAGAAGACTGGAAGGCTTAAATAACCTATATTTTAGCAAAATAAAGGCACAGTAGGGTGATAACACTTTTATATTAAGCATGCAATCTTGACAACTTATTTTTATTTTTGGAAAATTCAATTGATAGAATTATATTAACCAATGTGCTGCACTATTTTAAAATTTTAAAATCTGAATTATCATAAAATACACAACTATGTTAAACATCAGAATTATAACAAATATTTGAAAAGATCCTGACTTACTCTTTTCTTGGATGTTTTCAAAATATCCCTATCATCTAATAATAAATTGGGAAAACAGTGATTTTAGATATATTTACATTCTAATATTTGTAAACTGTTATAAGTTGAATAAAGATATGTAAGTTGAATAAACAAAATGGCCAACCCAATAGGCAGTAAACTGTAAATCCTGAGGTCCTTATTTGTAAAACAATGTAGGACTGTTGAGATATTTCAGGTGGTAAAAGCCTGTCCTGTAAGTCCCAGAACATCTATAAAAGAAGCCAGGAATGGTAGCATGTTCTTTGAATTCTACAACTTGGGAGGCAGAAAAAGACAGATCCCTGAGGGTCACTGACTAGTCAGCCTAGCCTCCCTGGTGAGTTATAGGCCAATACTACACTATGTCTCAAAATCAAGAGGTACACACCTAAGGAACAACTCAATGCCCTCCACATACATGGCCACAGATTCCCAGACAAATAGACATTCTTACATTCACAGATACACACACACACACACACACACACACACACACACAGTGGGAGGGCAATGAACCAATACAGTAAAAGTTAAATTTTATCAATTTATCAGAAGCCTAAAAAGTTTACACATATTTTCACATTTAATGAAACAGAGGCAACAAGAGAATCAACAAGAGTGTACACAGTTTGCATTGCTCTCAAGAGAATCAACAAGAGTGTACACAGTTTGCATTGCTCTCGTGATGAATAAAAGATGCTTCAGAGTTCTGGCCACAGCTTTTCCAGCAAAGTATTAAAACAGCATTTTTGTGGGGCCAATATGAGTTCCATGAAGTAGAGTGCAAAATCTGAGTGATATTATGAAGTGTAAAAGTCACAAAGAATTTTTAAGTCTTATAAGTGGCTGCTGTATGATTTCTCTAGATTTTCTCTGCTACTAATATTTAAAGTATTCTCTTAATAAAGAAGTTATATGAGTGCGGCAACTAATAGAAACTGACTAAAATCTTTTGGAAGATAAAAAAAAGAAGAACTGAGATAATGAGGGACAGAATTACCTCTTCTATTTAAGAATCTAATTTTACCTGTAAACTCAGTTTATGTCTTCTAATTTGTGATAACTATTCAAGTGTTGTGCCAGGTTAAACAAATTTGGAAGAGACTGGTTCAACCCTTGATTAACTTGGAGGTAGGATATATCTGTTAAAGTAAGTCTTTATTTAGTTATGAAAATATTTCTNCAGAAACTTAAGCTAACATCAAATGTTAAGTCATAGAGCAACAGGCATACTAAATATACTACATTATAGCTATCCTTATGAAATTGCTCAGAGGTATTCTAATTCTGTGCTCCCAGAAATAAAACACTAAGTGGATTTTTCAACTATGAATAATTTATATCATAAGAGAAAACTTTAAACCTACTCTCCTAACACACACACACACACACACACACACACACACACACATTCTTGAGATACAATAGCTGATATCACTCAGATTTTGCACTCTACTTCATGGAACTCATATCAGCCTCACAAAAATGCTGTTTTAATTGTTGCTGGAAAAGCTGTGGCTAGAACTCTGAGGCACCTTTTAGTCATCACTAGAGCAATGCAAACCGTGTACACTCTTGCTGATTCTCTTGTTGCCTCCGTTTCATTATNATCAAATTGGTGTGTTTCTTCATATAGATTCAATAAAAATTAAATATGTTTTTTTGAGTTTTGTTTGTTTGTTTGATTTTTGTTTTTATCTTTCAACTGTTTATTCCAATTTCGCAAACAGTGTGTATAACGAATTACACTTTTTGCTTGGTNTACCCTGAGTTTCTTACACCAAGTCCTAGGTACACAAATTTGAGTCAAACCAGCTCATTTGTCTACTAGAAATAAAGGTGGTCATTTTCAGTTAATTACTCCTTCTTACAAATCCACCATCTGCAGCCACAACAATGAATACATACATCAATTTCATTAAAAAACAGGGGAGAATTTATCAAGCTATACAAAGAATTCAGAGATAGCAAAAAATGCACTAGCCTAACAAAACATCAGGTTCAAATGTTTGGGAACAAAGTTACAGGAAAGTAAGTAGCATTTGTTGAGATCATTCACCAAAAATTTTACTACTTAATCTTAAATTTGAAAGAAGTTTATTTTGTATGTGTGCATCATATGTGTTCCTGTGTGCATTGTGTGTGTGTGTGTGTGTGTATACAAATTCCAGAGTCTAAATTCTAGCATCTTGTTGTATTCTTTGAGACAAGAGCCTTTCTTTTTCTTTAATTGAAAAAAAATTCCATGCAATATATACTGATCACGCTTCTTCCCCCCACCAATTCCTCCCAGATCTTCCATACCTCCATACCCACTGAAATCTAAGCTCTCCCTCTCTTAAAATTATGACACACACCCTCAAAAATTGAAATAATATGATACAAAAAATCTACAAAAATATCAGTAAGTTAATTTTGTGTTGGTCAGCTACTCCAGGGCAAAGAGCATACCTTGAAGTGTGGTTAATATGCACAGTAAGACTGAATTGGAGACAACTAATTATTCCTTTCCCAGAGGGAATCAGTTGTAGATAGCTTCTTGGTTAGGGACCCATGTCCACTTTGCCCTCTCAGGTCTGGAATGCTGGCTTGGACTTGAATAGGCCCTATGAATCCTGCCATAGTCTCTATGAGTGCGTATGTACTTCNGTACACTCTTTCCTTGTAGTTATTTATCACCTCTGCCACTTACAATCTTTTTGTCCCCTCTTCCTTATGGATTCCTGAGCTCTGAGGGGAGGAGTTTGATGAAGACATCCTAGTTTCTTGCTCTCTGAATTTTGTCAAGCTTTAGGTCTCTGTATTTGCTCCCATCTACTACAAAAAGAAGCTTCTTAGATGATGGCTGAGTGAGTCACTAATCTATGGGAATAATAGAATGTCATTAAGGGTTGTTTTATTGTTATGTTACCTCAGCCAAAGAAGAGTATTTGGTTTTCCCTTAGGCCCATGCCTATCTAGTCTCAGATTCTTGGGNCACCCAAACAGTGTTGGGCATGGGTTCTAGCTGGTGGATTTGGCATNAAATCAAATCATAGAGTGGTTTAGTTACTTCCACAACATTTGTGCCACTAGTATACCAGCATATCTCACGGGTAGGTCATGGTTTTAGTTAAGAATTTGTAGTGTTCTCCTACCTTTCTCCTCTGGTAGGGTGCAAAGTACCTTCGAGTACCATGAATGCTAGTCAGTATGGCACCAGCTGGACTTCTCTGTGTCACATGAGATGTAAGTATTGTTTTCAGCAATAGGGCTTTATCATCAGTCTGTGGAGAGGAGACAGGTTTTTGCACTGAACCTGGAGTTTGTGTTTTAAATAGAAACTAAGGTCTTAGTGATTGATTAGCAATCCCTTTAGGCATTTCCTCAGTCCCTGAGAACTGACTTTTTAATTCTGAATTCTGTTTATTCTGCATCTTTGTCATAATGTAAATGCTTAAGAAAAAGAACAATTGTGATACAAAACAATTTTGATATTACTAAATATTTCAGTGTTATATCCTATTTAATCTATATTGACTTAGCAGGGTATATAGGCTAATATATATGAACAANTGTTAGCTAAAGTGACTTGTTTATATTTAATCATATGATCTAAATGTTTTGCATAGTTCATAGTTAAATTCTAAAGTNAGTAGGAATAATAGGGGCATTATGTTTAATATATTTGTGTGGTCTTAAACAGATTTTGTATACTTAAAATATTTTAAAATGGTAATATTTTTCCATGAACCTAATTATTAAAATGAGATTCATTTTGTGCTGGAAAAGTAGACCAAAATTCTAAGTCATTGTGCTTTAAGACATATGCTCACACTAAAATAAAAATCACTAATAGTGTGTTTGGGCTTTTTACACACTTGTTGTCTCTTCCAAGTAGTAACAGTAAATTGAGCTTCAGGAATCAGCCTTCCTTTCTCACTGACAAGGAAACTGAAANTGAAAACTTAATTGTCTGAAGTCTGCAAAGCCAGAGTGAAAGNACTGTGGTTGGAAAGCCAGTCTTCCCCGTGTGTGAGCAGAAGCTGCTTATCTGTGCACAAAAACTGCCTTCTCCTGAGTGTGTGACAGACAGCACTAATCAATTTCAATATTCTTTTGCTCTAAGCTTCGGCATGATCCCAGAATCCTTTTCTACCCAGCATTTGAAGACGCCATTACCAATCAATTGGAATCAGTGTACAACTTAAAAGCTGTTTTCCTTTTCTGGCCCTGGCTTTTTCCACTGGAGTGAGCTGCCTCTTGAGAGATGATTAAAGAGTGGCTACTTCCCAGGTATTCTGATGATCATGTAGCAGACTGTTGATGACANGGCCCTGTGAGGTGAATTTTAAATAGGTTCTGTTCAGTGCTCCCACTGTTCTCTGTATGCACATTGGCCTCTTCAGAATGATGTTCGTTAACATGACATGATAAGGCAGTAATTTTGCAAACTAGAGAGTTCTCTCATATATTTAAGTGCTCTGAAATGATGAAGACTCTCATGGTGCTCTCCAGGAGCTCATTGCCCATGCATCAGTACATGGTTCTGAAAAACAGAACGAAAACCATATTGGAACTGTAGCTCAGAGCTTATTTTAAGCCTTCAAGCAGTATGGCATTGGGAAATAAATGGCTCCCAACAAAAGCCCCTTAGCGTGAGTGTGGCTGTAGAGGCAGGAGATGCCCCATCAGATTCTGACCATTGCAACTGTTGAACAACTAGTCCTGAAAGAAACCAAAGGAGGTAGCATGGATATAGACATGGGAGAGCAGATTTAACTTTTTTTGAACAGTTTCTTACTTACACTGAGAAAAATCAGTTTCAAAGAGTTTTCATCATGAGGTTCAGGTTTGGTGAGAAATGATGCATGAAGTATTTTTGAATTTTCTTTTTCTTACCTTTTTAATTGGCTTATATTGATTGTATATGGTACTGAATTTTACAAAAATATTTTCATACAAATATATAAGGTACCATAAACATATCCCCATCTCCTTTTAATTTCTCTCCTCACCTATGTCCTCTACCACCCCTACCCCAGTGTTGATTACCTTAGTTCACCTGGACAACTTCACTTCTAGTTTCATGTCATATATACATGCATAATTTTATCTATCTATCTATAAGATCTAGGGTCTACAAAGAAGAGAAAGTACGCAATAATTTNCCCCCTGAAACTGGCTTAATTAACCAATGCCATAACTTCATTTTCCTTTGTGATTAAAAGAAATTCCATTGTCAATATATATAGATTACATATTCTTTTTTTTTCACTTACAGCTTTTTTTTCCAATTTAACTTTTTATTGATTCTTTGCGGATTTCACATCATGCGTCTTAATCCCACGCATCTCCCTGTCCTGTCCTATCCACTCTCTATCTTTCCAACACCACCCTCAGGATAAAACAAAATAAAATTTAAAAGAAATGAAAAGAGAAAAAGAAAGAAAGAAAAATCTTATTGTGGAAGCTGTAATGTGACACTGAGANGCACAGTATACTCTTTAGTCCATATATCATTACTTGCAAGTGTTTATTACATTGAATCATTGGTCTGATTCAAGACTTCTGACTTTTGCTACATCATCTTTACTGGGCCTTCACTTGANCTCCTCTAGGATATCCTGTCATTGTCCTGTGTCATGGAGGGTCTGCAGAATCAGCCTCTCCATGTGCTCCAGCCTTGCCTATGCCACCATATGACAGATGAGGGGAGGGGACAGATCTCTCAGGCTCACGTTCTCAGGACCAGCTCACAATGCCCAGACAACAGGATCAGCTAGCTCTACTATGTTACCCAGGAGAGGTGCAAGGCCCACTCTTTGAGTACTGCATCTGCTGAGGGGCAGAATTAGTTCTCTTGCNTGCTTCAAATGGCATGGCAGAAGAAGGGTGCAGGACCAGCCCTCCCACTCTCATAGTCTCAGGGTAGGCTCACCCACTCCCCAGCCAGTAGGGTCAGCACTACTATGCTGCCCAGGTAAAGTGAAGGGCCTGCTTTCCTGAGTGCTACAACAGGTGAGGGGCAGGACCAGCTCTTCCACTCTCATGACCCAGGGTTGAGCTCTCCTGCCTGCCACAGGCGGCNAGAGGTGAGGGGTAAGGAGAGGCATCTCTCCTTCACTCACGCAGCCACATGACAGATGAGTAGTAGGGCTAGCTCTTCCATGCTCATACCCTAGGGGTTGGCTCACCTGTGCCATCATCAGCAGGGTCAGCTCTACTGTGTTGCCCGGGTGAGGTGTAGGACTACCTCTCCCACCTGCCACTGGGAGTGAGGGGTGTGGGGGACATCTCCCTCTCATACCACCGTATGGCAGATGTGGGCGGGGCCCACAAGAAGACCAAGTTACACAGCTCTAACATATAAGTAGAATACCTAGGTCAGTTCCATGAAGCTTTCTGGTTGTTGCTTCTATCTCTGTGAACTCCTATTAAGCCCAGGTTAGTTGAGTCTGTGAGTTTTCTTATGGTATCCTTGACACCTCTGGCTCCTACAATCCTTTCTCCCTCTCTTCTGTAGGATTCCCTGAGCCCCTCCTAATGTTTGGCTATGAGTCTGCATTTGTTTCCATCAGTTGCTGGATTAAGCCTCTCTGATGACAATTGGGCTAGACATCAATCTAGTGTATAGCAGAATATCATTAGGCATCATTACATTGACATTTTTCTCCTCCAGTCATGGTTGGTTCCTTCCTAGGTCTCTGGGTCATTCAGGCTGTGGGTCCTGGAACTTCAGCCAGTGTTGGGGTGGACTCACTCTCCTGGTANAGGTTTTAAACTAGACTGGTCGTTGGTTGACCATTCTCTCAATCTCTAGGCCACCCTTACTTCAGCACATCCCATAGGCAGGACAGACTGTAGGTCAAAGGTCATGTTGCTCGGTTGGTTTCCTACTCCCTTCATTTGAAGTCTTGCCAGGAGATGGCCTTAAATGCATTAGTACAGGAGACAACTTCATGAATAGGAAACCAGTAGCAAAGACATTAGGATCAACAATTAATAAATGAGACCTCATGAAATTGAAAAGTTCCTCTAAGGCAAAAGACACAGTCAATAGGACAAAACAGCAGCCTGCAGAATGGGAAGATTTGTACCAACACTACATCCAACAGAGGGCTGATTTGCAAAACCTATAAAGAATGCAAGAAACTAAATATCAACAAACCAAATAATCAAATTAAAAAGTCAACAGAAATTTAAAAATCAACAGAAGAATCTCAAATGGCTGAGAAGCATTTAAGGAGATGTTCAACACTCTTAGCCATTAGGGAAATGCAAATCAAAGACTCTGTCTGAGATTCCATCTTAAACCTGTAAGAATGGCTAAAATAAAAAAAAAACACAAGTGACAGCTTATGCTGGAGAGGATATGGAGCAAGGAGAGCATCCCTGCATTGTTGGTGGGGATAGAAACTTGTACAGCCACTTTGGAAATCAGTGTGGCAGTTTCTCAGTTTCTCAGAAAACTAGGAATCAATCTACTACAAGACTCAGCTATACCACTTTTGGGCATACTCCCAAAGGATGATCAATAACACAAGGATAGTTACTCAACTATGTTCATAGAAGCTTTATTTGTAATAGTCAGAAGCTGAAAACAATCTAGATGTCCCTCAATCAAGAAATGGATAAAGAAAATGTTGTGCATTTACACAATGGAGAATTACTCAGCTGTTAAAAACAAGGACACCAAGAAATACTGAAAGCAAACAGATGGAACTAGAAAAAAATCATCCTGAGTGAGGTAACCCAGACCAAGAAAGACAAACCTGGCATGTGCTCATTCATAAGTAGATATTAGCTGCAAAGTATAGGATAACCATGCTACAATCCACAGCCCCAGAGAGGNTAGGTAACAAAGAGGGTTAATTGACCTATTTAAAGCAGGTCATGGAAATACAAAGATCTTCAAACAGTTCCCTTAAATTTTAGGCTTTTTTCACCAAGTCCCTGAAAATGTAGACTATGACTTCTCCAGAAACCATATTCAAAAGTGAGGACAGTACTCCAGACTTGGAGAATACTGTACAAATGATTCTCAAGACTGAAGCACAGACTTAGGAACTAAATTAGGCTTA
>LZPO01076486.1:0-26701 GCA_001675575.1 Neotoma lepida
GAAGTAAAAAAAAGAGGAACAAGTGAAACAATGGCATTTAGAAAGCAATAAAACCCAGGGGCAAGAGTTCAGAAGGAATTATATATGCTCCAACAGTTACTAAGAGGAATAAAAATTAAACAGCATATTGCATTTAGAGAGGCCTAGAAAGTGAAGTTTCATATATCTGAAGAAGACATTAATCATTTTGTTTAATATGGCCTCCATGGAGGGTGGTTATCATATACATTTTCCCATGAATCAAAAGGAAGCATCAATACCTTGGCCAGAATCCAAGAGCATCCATAGAGTGAAACCAAGATGATAAAGGAATATAAGAACTGACTGTGTCCATATTATGTGTGATTAATATGTGCAATAAAGAGAAATGAAGGAAGAGATGAAAAATTTTCCTATAGTACTTGAGAAAAAGTATCACAAATGAAAAGTAAGAGCTTCTTAAACAAGATTAAAATCAATTAGGACTGATATACATTATGTACAGAGGTACCCTGCTTAGTTCCCTTAAATTATTTTAGGGACCTACAAAGAAGTATTGAGTTATTTTAAAAATAAAACTAAAGGACTGGCAGGGATGGCTTTGTAGTTAAGGTCATATACTGTTCTTCAAAAGGATTCAAGTCCTTTTTCTGACACCCATGTCCCTAGACTCACATCAGGTTGACTCATAATCACTTATAACTTCAGTTATAAGAGGTTGAACACCTCTGGCCTCTGAGGGCACTAGGGCAGTGATGTCTAGTCTCTGACAAAATGTCACCCTGGAGCTAACTGCAATTTTTAAATCAAAGTAATATCCATGAAAAGCTATTGAGTTTTGATGATTTGTGGGGCTGGTAGGGAGNAACCTTCAGTTGAGAATAAAAGGGAAAAGTGTCACATCAGAAATATTAAATAAAATAAAATAAATATTTTAAATAAACAATGTGAAAACAAAACAGGAATTCCCTGACCACTATATTTGTGAAAATCCGTAGCACTGTGATGAGACCTTCTGTCCTGTGGCTGTTTCTTCTGAGTTGAAGCAACCCTCCCCAAGGGAATCTAGGAAGATGCAGGGAGATAATGAAACATAAAGGCTCTGGGAAGCTCAGAAAGCTTCAAAAGCACAAGGCCTTTCTCAAAGTCAGAATAACAAAACACAGTTTCTGGAAAGAGCTTCCTCTAATTTGGACAGGGAACTACAGAGATGTCCGCTCATGGTGAGAGAGCTATTTTATGATGCGATTCCCCTTGAGTTACCGATGCCTATGTCAGTGATTGTAATAAACTCATTGATTCACCAACTTAGACTTGGATGGAACTGTTTCTTTGGTTTGTTGTCAGTGCTCTATCTGGGCTGAATAGAAGCTTGTTTGTGTCTCCTCAAGCAAAGTTGCATATCTTACTGTGTGTAAACTCTCTCATAAGTAATGTAGGGTTTCATCATAACATTTGAGGCAGGTTTGTTATCTATCTTTTACAAATAAAAATGTTAGCACTCAGAAAGATTAGGCAACTCCCCAATAGATATATAATCAAACCTATGTCTATGATTGTGAAAACCAAGTCTTTCTCTTACTGAGTTAATGAATATCACAGTGCACAACTAGGAAATCAAGTAGGCATCAGTTCCACCCAGGAAACCAAAGCACAAGCCAATGAGTATTACATTTTAAGTGTTATTATTAAGTCCTAAAGATACATTTTAACACCTACATTGGCAAATCTAAATTTTCTTTAGTGTTATCTACTATAAGAAAAGAATGTTTCTCCAATATAAGCTCTCATTGGTTGAATCACTTCATTAAATGGCTTAGATGCCATTGATATGAGCTTATGAGGTATAGAATTTTCTGAAGCTTCCTGCCTAAAACAAGTCTGTAAAGTAATTTCTGGTATGGAGTAGAAGAGTGATGATGGTTGATCAAAGGTCATTATACCACAAAATATCTATGCAAACAGAAGGTTTTCTAGACTGACCGTAATACATATGGCCATGTATATTTTAATACTAGAATTTTCTGGAGTTTATTTTAGGAGAGAAATCTTTAGGGAGTTGATGGTTATGTTTGTGGGTTGTTATAGTCCATGGAAATTCTTACTGTGTAGTTATAAGGCTATTGGAATTGTTCAGTAAAGAAAAATGTCTTCTTCATTTAAAGAAATTGAGACATTTTTATTCAACAGAGTTTCTCTTAAGGAAGATACTATATTTGTTTTAGGAAAGAACACTTGGACAAACTTATTACTAAAGAAGATGAGATCCCTATGGGTCTGTAGATTGTCATACAAAGCACACAGGTCGTGTCTCTTGAAGGGCCCTTTGCCTGAATACCATGCTGGGTTTGAGTATGAGATGTTTGGTATGGAAGATGAGCAAAATTGAATGGATCTAAGCAAGAGATGGACTGGTAATAAGATGTCTCCACAGTTAAAATAAAAAAGAGAGCAGAAAATCCACCTGTAATGACAAGAAAGAATGGAAGGTGTTTCTAAAAGGGAGTTTTGGAGCACATAAATTTTATTTATATATATATATATATAATTGTGTATATATATAATTGTATATGTGTATATATATACATGTAAATATATATATATGTATACATATATGTTGTTTTCCATGAGGTATCAAAAGCAAACTTTGCTCCCCTTAAAGTTTTCAATAAACTCTATCTCAATAATTTGGTGGAGATTATTTTTTTAATTCTAAAAATGAATCCAAATTAGCTCAAGAAAATTCAACTGCTGCAGAGTTGGAGGCAGAACATAAACATCAAAAACATAAACATTTGATGTCTCTTCAAGTTTTATTTCAGGGCAATACCACCTGCTGGGCAAAGCAAGATCTTTCTCACTCTAAACATAAAAGAAATGTTCTGATAAGAAAATTATCTAAAAGTTCAAAAAGTTCACAGATACCTTTTTTTTTTATTCTCAGAATGAAAAACCAAGGTACACTATAAGGATTCATTTTCCNTTGGTGGTATTTCAATCATCAGGATTACATGATTACATAGAACCTTTGGGAATAATTTCAATTTGAAATACAAAATAGTTCAAACATGAAATGATTTTCTTATGTAATAGACCTGCTTCAATGATTCAAATCAATATTTTACTGTATTTTGTTTTTAGGTTTTGAGGAAGGTATGGGGTTGTTTGTTTGTTTTTTGGGACAGAGTCTCTCTGTGTAACCTTGACTGTCCTAGAACTTGCTCTGTAGACCAGGCTGGCCTAGGCCAACCTGAAATTCACTAGGTAAAACAGACTGTCTTTAAACTTAGCCTCCTGAGTGGTGAGATTGTAGGTATGTATCATCACATCTAGATAAACAGACATACACAATGACTTTCCCCTAGTGATTCCTGCTGTCCATGTTGTAATAGTGAAGATGAGAAGGGCTATTTCATCATTAATTTAAGGAGTCAACTGGTTTCAACTAAACACTGATATGATTGAGACAGGTGATACAAGTCCCTCCACCTAGTAAATTTCAGGCTGAAATCCAAAACCTAAAAACAAGATAAACTACAATATTGAATTGAATAATTGAAGCAAGTCTATTACATGTAATATCATTTCATATTTCAAATTTATATTAATAGGTTCTATATGATCATATATCTTGAACATTAATTTCTTGGGGGTGATGTACAAGTGTTTTCACAATCACTTCAGGTATTTAGTAGTGTGCTTTCTTTATCAACTATCCCTTAAGATTAAAGTTGTTTGCTGTTTTAATTTCCTTAGAAATTGGGCAAATTGTGTAGGAACTATTGATATGATCCTTTGAGTAAGTCTGCACTGGTGAAGCAAATGCTTAATACAGACATATGATTTTGTGAATCTTCTGTCTAAACCCCTCTTCTTCCTTGATTCATATTCTTCATGAGAATTTCTACATTTCTCTACTTTCTTTACATTACAAAGCAGCTGATAAGAGAGTTGAGTTCCAGCATGTAATCCCTGGAGATTTGATTGATATCCTGCAATGACCTGAAACTACTGGGCTGCATATACTACATTGTTGGCAGAACATATTAAACAAAAGTCAAAATAAGCAATTGGAGATTTGGATTCAGACTTTAATGTAATGGGTGGCTGAGCCATGACCTGAAGCACCACCCCTAGTGATGTAGCAGATGGCTATTAAACCTGCCTGTGACCTTGAAGTACATGCTCCTGGGGCATGGCCACTAGGAGACCCTTAAGACCTGGGATGCATGTGTGCTTTCTTCACTACCTCGTGGTTTTGGATCCTGGTATGGACCAGGGCAGAGTTCACCAGAGAACAACGTTGAACAGTGCATCACTTTTCCAGGATCCTGCAACAAATTCCTTTATTCTGTCTTGTGAGTTAACCCCCGAAGACGAAAGTTTGTTTGTCCGGTCCCGCCCAGCTCCCATGGCCGCTTAGACCCAAGTAAACACACAGAGGCTTATATCATTTTTAAACTATGGCCATGGCAGGCTTTTCGCTAGCTAGCTCTTACATCTTAAATTAACCCATTTTATAAATCTATGTCCCCACGTGTTCCACTTGGCTTTACCTCTGTGCTGTTACATGCTTTCTCTAGATGGCAGAATGGCGTCTGCCCAGCTCTGCTTTCTTTCTCTCTCCCCCTAGTTCGAATGTCCTGCCTAACCTTATTCTTCCTCACCATTGGCCAAACAGCTTTATTTATCAACCAATCAGAGCAACACATTTTCAGAAAGACATTCACATCAACCCCCAAATAAATTCCTTTGTTCGATAAGCAGGCTCCATGGATTGCTAGTGATTTAATCCTAATAATTGACACCCAATGTGGAGCAAACTCCAAAGGCCTGAGTAGCCTCATGGAGTCAGCCTCCATGACTGCTGTGGTGCACTTTCCAGGCTTCCCTGTCTCTTTTAAAATTTTCACTCTGCTTGTAGAGTCTGCACCCCTCTGCTCCCCACTGCCCCACAGCTTTCTGCTTTCTGCTCAGGCCACTGAGTACTTCAGCCCTAGCTGCCTGCCGTGTTAGCCTGAGGAAAACCCCAAGCAGCTAAACCTCAGTACATTGAACTGTAGGTCCAATCTGACCTCGCTTTTTATTTAGACAAAAGGGGACTCAGTGCTTACATGCTAAGGCCCATAACCTTAGGTGGTTACCTCTCCCTGCCTCCTGGTCCCCCCCCAAGGTTGAGTGCATCAGTTCCCTATTTTGAGCTATTACACAGGCACCAGCATTTATACTCAAAAAGGGAATAGATAGGTATAGGATATTAAAGTAGATTATTGTATATATTAGTAAACTAATTTAGTAAAATATCAGCCTTAGATAATTTGCATGGTTATGGATTCTTGTATATTGATACAAATGTAAACTATTTTTATATTCCTATTTAAGATAATTTGTATATTGATACAAATACAGAAATATACTTATTGTAATATATATATTTCTACTCCTATTTGAAATATTTTGTATATTGATACAAATGTAAAATTATATTTGTCACACTATGTATATCTAATTCTGTTTAAGATATTTTATATATTGATACATATTTAGGATTGTTGTCATATTGTATACTGTACTATACATTTCTACCTCTGTTTAAGATATTTTGTGTATTGTCACAATTTTAAAGTTATTGTCATTTTACTGTACGTTTGTTTATAGACTGTTCACTTTGTTTTTAGGACTAAGGCCTTAGTCCTTANGTTATTTAGGTAGATAAGACTTACAGATTCATAGTCATTCATGCTTGTCATCTCTATCGTTATGTTAGTTAGGTTGTCCAGATGTACAGATACATAGGTCAGATGGAAAGGTAATTTTCAAACACTTCATAGACCTAGAGAATATAGCATTTAAATAACTTCGAATTCTGTTGACATGAGACACGATTGCTCCTGGCAGCACTGATCTGATCCTGAGAGAAAGTTGGGCTTTTCAGACACTCCATTTGGAAATTTGTCTTCTTCCTGGCACATAATGGCCTTCTGGGCAAGGAACTGCCCTTATCTCGACTGCTGACAGTACAAGTAAGACACAAGGAAAAGTGACTACTGAACTCTGCCAAGACAGAGTAAGATGGTGTTTCAGAATTCCTGCTTCTGAAAATGGTCTGTCAGATATTCTAGGCCTGTAGCCAAATTGGATGCCCCCATGGTGTTGAGAAACTTTATATAACTGTCCAGGCTTACAGATGTCTCTGACTATTCTTACAAGATTTCCAAAAGTTGCTTGGGTGCATTTCCTGTTTTTTCGGGTATTATTATATTCCTTCTCAGGTCTTTGATGGGATTGAAGACTAACAGTTACAATTACAATCTTCTCATATCTTACCTAGAACATACTAAGTACTAGATTCAGATTCTTCAGGATAGGACAGCTTTTGAAATAATCTCTCTAACATACCATTTACCTATGTTCTGGACATCTCTGGATTTTAGTATGTGTCTCTTGTTTGATGTTGTTCTTGTTGGTTGTAGTTCCATTTTGCTTAGGTCATTACTCATTATTTTTCCTGGACAATACTTAATAATCATTCCTATTGCATATAGTTTTGTGTTAGGTTAGAACTTCCTTATTTAGATGAAAGGGGGAGATGTAATGGGTGGATGTTTGATCCATGCCCTGAAGCACCACCCCTAGTAAGGTAGCAGGTGGCTGTTACACCTGCCTATGACCTTGAGGTACATGCCCCTGGGACATGGCCACTGGGGGACCCTTAAGACATGGAATGTACATATACTCTCTCTCTCTTCATTACCTCATGATTTTGGATGCTGGTATGGACCAGGACAGAGTTCACCAGAGAACCATGTTGGGCCGTGCATCACCTTTCCAGGATCNTACAACAAATTATTTTATTCTGTTTTGTGAGTTAACCCCCAAATAAATTCCTTCACTCATTAAGCAGGCTCCGTGGATCACTAGCGATTTAATCCCAATACTTTAATGGGATGCGTCTTCCAGAGAGTGAGTGAGTGAGTGANTACAAACAAAATATAAATACTTCAAGTCTACAAGATCCAGGCTGTTAAAAAAATAAAATAAAAAGTCTTATTAGTAGTTGTTAGTGGATTCCTTAAAATCATAATGTATGTTGCCAGGAAGAATTTTCAAATGGAATTTCTCTTATCTGTAATAAATATTTGATGTTTTATAAATTTGACACCTCTTTCACTAAAAACCAAGAAGGTTTGAGATGAAACCTTTTCCCAATAACTTTGACCTCAATGTTCTGATAAGGTATCACTTACTTTGGGGGGCCCATGTAATTTAGGTTGACTGTGAACTTTAATAAAGTTAACTGCATAAGCATGCCCTTTTCACTTATCTAGTGTAAACAGTCAGACCCACCTCTTTGGAAATCTCACTCCATATTTGGCAACCATAAAACTTTTGCAAACATTGGGAAAGATCACCTCTTGCTATTTTTCCACAATATTTATATGTTTGTTTATTCAAAGAAGATGGCCATAATGCATTAATTTTTTTCTCAGAACAGAGGTGAGAAATATTTTAGCAATCTGAAATCTTCATTCCTTGTCATGAATAAATGCTGAATTTNTGCGAAAATAATAAAGGTCTGAAAGAGTTACTCAAACAAGTTCTTAATGTTTTGTTGAGACAGAGTTTCAAGGTATACCCATGGTGACCTGGAGCTAGGCTGGGCTCAAACTCATAGAGATCTGCCTCTGCCTTTTGAGTGCTGAATTAAAGGCATATATCACCACACCTGGCTAAATTCTTATTATAAAGTTATTTTCCCCGAGGATATATTCATGGGATATATTAGTGTAACCAAGGTCAAAGTATTTCTTTAAAAAGTCATTCATTTTATATATGCATATACATGTAATGTGACTGCAGTTGATTTAATTTTTCAGATTCTCTATATACAATTTAACTATTTTGTAGTTTTCTGTTTATTTAAGGACCATTGCAGCAATTATGTTCTTGATCTTGTGGTTCTAGCTAGCTCCTTCCCAAATGTAGTGGGTGCCTTCCTCTCCTATGAACATCATAACCACAAGACTCAAGTGGCCCCTACTCTAAAGGCTGGATGTTATTCCTATTCTATTAACATAGAACTGATTGAGCACTGGGTTACCAGTTGAGGCAAATCAAGCTTAACATTTTCCTCTTCCAAATTCTTTAGTTTTTGTTGAACCAAACAAGTCAAAGCAACTCTGGGATGCAATTCAAAGATTCAAGTGGTAAAATGTGTGTGTGTGTGTGTGTGTGTGTGTGTGTGTGTGTGTGTGTGTGTGTGGTGTATGTGTGTAAATATGACACAGTCTGAAATTCTGAAATATAAGTTATTGATATGAAACAAAAGGATAAGCAAGTTATAATTTCTCTTAGGCAAATCAAGGGATTTATGTCTTCATAATTTTTTTTTATGTAGCAAATGACATCAATTCCTTCTCTACCACAGAATGATTTTGCCATGATTGAAAGAAAGTTTAAAAAACATTTGTGAATAAAAAGTTGAGATNAGATCTGCATACCCATAAGGCTAGGCCCAGGTTCTCCACAGCCTGCAAACATTCTTTGTTCTTCAGGTAACTTTGCAAGGTAAAGCTCTCCCCAAAACATACACAGGTATCCACCTGAGGCCATCTCCACATCAATAAGCCTAGTTTCAGATTTGCAGCCTGGAAGCTAGGTTTCTTCCTGAGCTGCCTTTGCCTGTAAGTTGCTTCTTCCCTGCTTGCTGCCATCTCAATTCCACAGAGCAAGCTACAGACCAGCAGGATGGAAGCCATCTTTGCTTGATCCAAAAAACTGCCCATCCAACAACCTTATATGGCCTAGCATTAGTCACACAAAAGCTCTTTCACTGCCCCAGTCTAGTGTAGGACAGATTCTCACATGAGACACACAAAGAAAGTCCAGAACAAATTGTAAAACCAAAACTAATGTGAATGGCCAAGATAGAATGTCTCTGATAAAAACTCAATAGAGCTAGAGAAATTTTCTCTAATAAGAACTAGCTAGATGAGTCTCCAGAACACAGAATTTAAAAGAAAAATAATAAACTTTTTCAAAGAATTCACAGAGTTCAAAGAATACATGGACAAACACTTTATTGAACTCTAAGCGATAGCAATAAACTCTTGAGTGATATCCAAGAAAATATAAATGCACAGCTAAATGAAAATGTGAAGACAATTTAGAATTTGAAAACCAAATTCAATGAAGAGATAGAAACAGTGAAGAAAACACAAGCTGGAATGAAAATGAAATTGAAAAGATCAATGTCCTAATTAGAAAACTCACAGAAAGTCTTCCAAGAAGAAAGAATCAAGCAGAAGGTAGAATATTAGGACTCTAACACAAAGCAGTATGCTTAGACCAAATAAGCAAGGAATATGAAAAAAAAATAAAGCAAGGGAAAGGAACATGCAGGAAGTGTGGGGCACCATCAAAAGTACAAATCTTTAAATTATAGGTATAGATATAGAAGAATCCCAGGAGAGTGGCATAGATCAGACCTTTAACAAGATCATAGAAGAAAAGTTCCTGAAATTAATGAAAGATACACCAATACAAATACAAGAAGCGTATACTCCACAGATACTTGCTCAGCAATATTTATTATTGCCGTATTCACAATAACTAGAAAATGGAAATACCAAAATGTCCTTCAATAGATGCATGGGCTATGAAAATGTGGTACATATGCACTATGAAGTCCTATTCAATTATAAAGAAAAATGAAATCATAAACTTTGCAGGTAAATGGATGGCACAAGAAAAGATTGTATTAGTTGGGGTAAACCAGACCCAGTTCCAAGTCTTCAGATATGCATAGATAACATTGAGTGACAATAGAAACCAGAAAAGTATAAACAGACCTTTGGGGGAGGTTGTCAGGGAAATAACAGGATACAAGTGATATGAAGGGTGATACAGAAAAAGAGTGAGGGGGACCCTACGTTGGGAGATAAGTCAATGCAGAATGAATAGAAGGGAAGAAGGACAAATAACACCAAATGGTTTGATAAAACCTCAAAGATCTTATTATTTTATGTTTGCATAAAATTATATTATGCAATATAATTATATATATTATTATGCAATATATATATATATACATATATACATATATCTTAAGTAAAGTTAAGCCACCACTTGGGCCAATGACACTTAGCCAGAAATACAACAGAGTAACAAAGTCCTAACCCTGTTACCAGTCAAAGTAAACATCCTTCCAAGTGGTTGCTTAAGGAAGTCCAAATGACTGCCTAAACAGTAGAGGCTATTGCTGTTGCCATTAGATGCCTCTCAGAGATTAAAGGTAAGTCCCTCTTGCTGAAGACTTGGATTATTTGAGCTGATTCTAACCTTAAAACTTCCTTCCTTCAATCTATCTTCCATAATACTAGAAAGTACTATGCAAGCTGTTAAGGGAAGGAAGCAATTAATATTTCTACCCAAGTGTGACACGTCTGAACCACAATGACCAGCATGGCAAAATATTTGTAAAGGTGCATTATGTCACTCACATGTCAGCTGTAACCAAAGGCTGTCTAATTGGACTAAAGGCCCACTTAACAGGAGGGAATTAATGCCTAGAGCTAGAAACCTAGTTAACTCCCCAAGGCTAGTGAGGTCATGAATCTTAGAAGAAGCTCTACTATCACCAGTTTCCTATACCAACATAATTCATTAACTACATTCTAAACCTTATCCTTATACCCACAGTAAGTGTAGCTATCAGCCCTCATCAAAGAAGCTTTTCTCCATAGCCCATGGAGACCATTACAGAAAACCACAACTAGACACAGTACAAAGAGAAATGGATTGTAGGGAACCTAGCTCCAGTGCACACTGCAGCTCAGTATCAACAGCTCAGGGAACACTAAGAGAGAGCAGAAAGATTATAAGAGCCAGAATACCAGAAATTCTGCTGTATAACTGCCTATCTTAGAAATGGCTGTGTAAACTGGACTAGAACAATGATAGTACCCACAGACATGCTAATGCGAAAGGAGGATTTTTTTCTTGGGGGGAGCATGTCCCACTCCTAGACAAAGAACTACAGGCAACTAGTAACTATAGAGAGAGGGAGAATTAGCTTCTCCAGGGATGAACCCCCTGATTGGTTACCCAGAACAAAGTGGTCACCTCTGAAACACAATAACAGATTCTATTGGTTATATTTATATATTTCACACAATAAAGCAAAAGAGGCTATGAATTTGGCAGTTGGGGGTATAGGACGGGTTTGAGGAAAGGGACATAGGAGCTAAAAGGAAAAAAGTAAAAGGAAGAAGTAATTATATTTAATTAAAAATGTAATAAATAAATAAGCACAAATGAAGCAAATTGTGGAATTCCACATTGTTTTAATAACATAAAATAAAAAATAATTTTAGAAACTTTGGAGTTCCCAATAAATGGTTTCAACAGATAGTTTTATAGTTGGATAGCCACTTCTATCAATGTTCATAGTCTTCAGCTAATCTGGCCATAATTTTATATAATACATATTGAATATGTATTCTTTAATTCATGAATCTTAAAAACAAGTATTTTGATAATTATTACAAGGCACTTTTCTTTAATTAAGTCATATATATTGATGGAAAATGACCTACTAAATATAATCTCAGAAGTTAATTTCATTACGTTAGTAGAGAAATAGGAAAAAAGGGCCTAAGATACCTAGACAAGTCAATCAATATATATGCTCAGGAACATAGCAGAATTTTTTCTGCTGGATTTGTCTAGCAAAAATTTTCATGGTTATTTACAAACCTACAAGNAGTTGTCTTTTAAGTATTTTAATTTGTGAGAGAAATGATACAAATAATTTCACATTAAGAAATAGTACATCACATATTTCATTTAAGTTGCATCTTTAGGGCTGAAGCTCTGTCTGAAGGCAGCATATTTACCTCATATGCATGAAACGCTAGTTCAATTCCTAATCTTATTTGACCCCACAATGAAACGTTTTTCCATTTTTGAAAATAGATATTTTTTTCTCATGTAATATATCTTGATCATGGTTTCCCCTCCCTCTACTCCTCCCAGTTCCTCTCTACTTCCNTCCCACCCAGAAATACTCCCTTTTTGTCTCTTATTAGAAAAACAAAACAAAGGGCTTCTAGGGGATAATAATAAAATAAGATAAACAAAATTGGAATAAGATAAAACAAACAAATGGAAAAGAGCTCAATAGACACACACTCATGAATCCCATAAAAACACAAAACTGGAAGCCGTAATATACAGGTAGAGGACCTGATACAGATCCATTCGGGCCCTGTTGGTGCTGCTTCAATCTCCGTAAGTTTATATGAACTTTGCTCATGCTGATTTAGAGGGCCTTGTTTCCTTGGTGTCCTCCATCCTCTCTGGCTCTTTCACTCTTTCTGTGTCTTCTTCCATGGAGTTCCATGACCCCTAAAGGGAAGGATCTGATAGAGACACCTCATTTCGAGCTGAGTGTTCCAAAGTCTCTGATTCTATGCATAATGTCTGACTGTAAGCCTCTGTATTTGTTCCTATCTGCAGCAGGAAGAAACTTCTCTGATGATGGCTGAACAAGGTACTGATCTATGAGTACAGCAGAATGTCATTAGGAGTTATTTTATTGCCACATGGGTTTTTTGTTGCTGTTGTCATTTTTTTAGACCAGTAGTATTTAGTTTTACCCTAGAGTGCTGTGCTACCTAGTCTCACGTTCTTGGTCACCCAAGCAGTGACAGGTATGGGTATCATCTCATGGAGTCGGTCTTAAGTCAAATCAGATATTGGTGGGTTATTCCCACAAGCTCTGTACCACCCACTGATTTTATTAGGATTGCCTTCATATATGTATATATTTTATAAATTTTCTACTGTATTACAGAGAGGTAATAGAAATATACTGCTCCTCAACTGGCCCTTAATTTTAGCTGTATTTAGCTCTGTATTCCCTCTGTGGTCCCCTTTCCTCTCCCNTTCCTCATTTGATCCTCCTGTTCTTGTACCAACCCTCATCCATTCATAACTAGCTATGTTATTTCCCTTTACTAGTAAGATCTATTTGCCCCAACTAATACCTTACTCTATACCTAACCCTATGGATTGTAGTTTGGTTACCATTTACCTAACATCAAACATACACATATAAGCATGTTGTGGAATATTAATTTAATATGTGTTACATTTGTTTATGCTGTAGAACATTTGCTTTAATGATGCAAAGATGTGTTGCATTCTTTTATTTGCATTTATTTAACTCTGTGCTACTTTGCCTGTCTAAACCACCTGATGTTCTAATAAAGAGCTGAAAGTCCAATAGCAAAGCAGGAGGAAGAATAAGTGGGACTGGTAGGCAGAGAGAATAAATAGAAGGAGAAATCTGGAAAGAGGAGAGATCAAGGAACGAGAAAAGAAGAGGCCAGCCACTCAGCCACACAGCCAGCCACAGAGTAAGAGTGAAAGTAGGATTACAAAAGTAAGAAGAGGAAAGAGCCCAGAGGCAAAAAGTAGATGGGATAATTTAAGTTAAGAAAAGCTGGCAAGAAACAAGCCAAGCTAAGGCCAGGCATTGATAAGTAAGAATAAGACTTTGTATGTAATTTATTTGGGAGCTGGGTGATAGCCCCCCCAAAAAAGCAAAAGAGTAAAAATAAAAGCAAGTACATTAGCAAATACATAAGATATTTGTCTTTCTGGGTCTGGGTTTCCTCACTCAGGATGATTACTTTTTCTAGTTCCATTCATTTATATTCAAATTTTATTTCATTTCTTTTTAACAGCTGAATAATACTCCATTTTGTAAATGTACCACAATTAGTTTATCCATTCTCATGTGGAGGGACGTCTGGGTTGTTTTCAGTTTCTGGCTATTAATGAATAGACCAGCAATAAACATGGTTGAGTAAATGTCTCTGTGGTAGGATCAATCATCTTTCAGGTAAATGCCCAAGAGTGATATAGCTGGATGTTGAGGTAGACTGATTCCTATCTTCCTGAGGAACTGCCACACTGGTTTCATTAGTGTCTGTACATGTCTACACTCCCACCAGCAATAGATGAGTATTCCCCTTACTCCACAAACTCACCAGCATGAGTTGTCATGTGTTTTGTTGGTCTTCCATTCTGATGGGGGCCAGATAAAAATCTCAAAATATTTTAGTTTGTATTTCCCAGTAGATAAGAATGGTGAACATTTCTTTAAGTGTTTTTCAATCATTTGTTTCCTCTTTTGAAAACTCTCTGTTTAGATCTATATACCATTTTAAATTGGATTTTTTAAATTTTTTATATCTAGTTTTTTTTAGTTCTTTATATATTTTAGATATTAGCCCACTATCAGATGTGGAGTTGGTAAAAATCTTTTCCCATTCTGTATGCTGCTACTCTCTCCAAATGATTTTACTTTTGCCATGCAGCTTCTCAGTTTCATAAGATAACATTTATTGTTGCTCTTCTTACCCATGTTAACAGTGTTCTATTCAGAACATCTTTTCTCTGCCAATGAGTTCAAGCTATTCCCCATTTTCTCTTCCATCAAGTTCAGTCTATCTGTTTTTATGATGATGTCTTAGATCCACTTGGATTTGAGTTTTGTGCAGAGTGATAAGTATGGGTGTATTTGGATTCTTCTTTTTAAGATAATCCAGTTTGGCCAGCATCATTTGTTGAAGATAGTGTCTTTTTTCCAGTATGTATCTCTGGTTTCATTATCAAAAAATCAGGTATTGACAGGTGTGTGGATTTATGTCCTACTCTTCAATTCAATTCCTTTGATTAACCTGTCTGTTTTGGGGTCAATACATGCTGTCTTTATTACAATAGCTCTATAGTAGAACTTCAAATTGGAGATGGCCATAGCTCCCACATTTCTTTTATTATTCAGGATTGTTTTAACTACCCTGGATTTTTTGTGTGTTTCCATACGAAGCTGAAAATTGTTTTTTCAGACTCTTTGAAGAATTGTGTTGGAATTTTGTTGGGGATTGCATTACATATATAGATTGCTTTTGGTAGGATGGCTGTTTTTACTATAGTAATCCTACCGATCCATGAGCATGGGAGATCTATCCATCTTCTAATATCTTCTTCAATGTCTTGAAATTTTTGTTGTTTTTTTTAAACATATGAAGCTGTTTAATTAGGTTGTTAGCAATTTAGAAAACCAGTTTGTGAGGATACATCTCGTTCGTCAGAGAGAACTGAGATTGCAGGTAAGCCTGGAGCTGAGGAACAGCTTTGATCTTTGGCAAAATCTGCGAGTCCACAGCTTTCTGATCAGCCTTTCGCTGCTCTGTAATCACATATTTCTCCTTCTCTGTGTCGAAGATCTCCCCCTTCTGGTGCCTGGGCTTGCACAGCTGCTTCTTCTTGAAGTAATCATGAGTCAGTTGTTTGGGGATTTTAACTTTGCTGATGTCAACTTTTTTAGAGGTGGCGATAACAAATTTCTGGTGTGTTCTTCGCAGAGGAATTCTGTTGAGGGCAAGAGGTCCAGTCACAAGTAGCAAGCCACTGGCCAGCTGCTTCAGGAAAACCACTCTCTTGCCCTGTGGCGCCTGGCGAGGATGATCAGGATGGTTCTGGGAGTGATGCTGACACGCAGCTTTCTAATGTGCTGACTGAAGGACTTTTTGCCATGGCTCAGCAGCTTCCAAGGCACATCTTTGGTGGGATAATACCTGGGCATTTTTCGAAGCTTAAACACCCGGGTACCACCATTCTTGTCACCACCAACTGGTTTTGTGGCAGTAGCAAGGATCTTCTCCTTTTTCTTCTTTTCAACCTCGGTTTTTGCAGCTGAGTATT
Source organism: Neotoma lepida (assembly GCA_001675575.1). Classification (NCBI taxonomy): domain Eukaryota; kingdom Metazoa; phylum Chordata; class Mammalia; order Rodentia; family Cricetidae; genus Neotoma; species Neotoma lepida. Next base: position 15,757 of record LZPO01076486.1, read on the forward strand.
TTCTTTTATTCAAGGCCTTTCTGGAGTACATAGCAGATTTGGAGTACCTTCCAAATCCTCTAACCAGGACAGGGTTTCAGCTGCAATGGGGCTTCCCTTTCTTGGGCTTTTTAACCTTAGAGTCACCCTTTTCGGCTGCACCAGAGGCAGGGGCATCACCACCAGCCTTCTTGTCCCCAGGTTTCTTCTCTTTTGTGTCAGGCTTTTCACCTTTTTCACCCGCCATCTTGCAAGATGGGAAAGAGAACTCGAAATTTTTGTTTTTTGTTCTGTGTCAAGAGACAACTTTATATTTAAGGAATCTTAACTGTGACATTAATTCTCCTCTGGAAATTTATCAACACTTATCACTGTATTTTTCTTTGTTTTCTTAATGGTAGCCAACATAAAATTTTTATTACATAATTTTTTAATTGATTCTTTGGGAATTTCACATCAAGCATTCCAATCCCACCCATCTCCCAGTCCCTCTATATCCACCCTTCCTCATTGTAATGTCCCCCCAAAGAAAATTTAAGAAGAAATAATAAAAAATACAAATAAGAATATTAATTAGACCACAAACAAAAAAAACATACAAACAAACAAAAATAAAACAAAACAAAACAAAAAAAACCCAAAAACTAATAAGAAAAGCAAACACTTCTCTCCTCCATCTTTTCTGCTTCTCCTTTGCCTCTTCGTTCATCTTAGTGGCACTGGGAACTGTGGTGTATCATGTAGTATACTCTTTTGACCAAACAGCTTTACTTGCAAAGGTTCATGATGTATTATGTTGGTCAAGGACTTTGGCTTCTGGTATACCATCAATGCTGGACCCCTTACAGAATCTCCTCTCATATACGTGGTGATATTTTATTTGTGCTTTAGCAAATAAACCTTGCCTGGAGGGGAACTAGCCTCTACCATCCAGATTGTGGTGGCACACACCTTTAATCCTATCACTTGGGAGGAAGAAACAGGAAGTGATATGGTTGGGCAGAGAAAGGAAGTGATAAGGCAAGGAGCTGGGCCCTTTCAGTCTCAGAAGTCATAGAGATAAANGCTATCTAGTGGCTGGCTGCTCTGCTTCTCTGTTCTTTCAGCCTTTACCCAATATCTGGCTCCAGGTTTTTATTATTAAGACCAATTAGAATCTGTGCTACATCTAGAGTCCAACTTTGGGGCATGNATCCATGAAAAAGCCATTTGCCTATGGCTTTGCAGCCACCAGCACAGCCCAGAGCTACACATGGCCAGAATCACTACCTTGCCTGCCTTTATCAGACAGCTGGTTTCCTCTCCTGGTGGCTTGTGTACATTGTCTGAACCACCCCCTCCTCTCCTTGGACTGCTACTACCACTAAGTAGCTACCTTACAACCTGCTTGGGCTTCCACTGTTCTACGGAGCAGGAGTCAGCCTCACATCTGAATCATCATCCATCACTGACAGATTTGGTGAAACAATTGGGAATTCTTAAATGGAGGAATTAGTTAAAAGAGAGAGTTTTTTCCCCACATTAAAAAATGGAAAACACTATTACAATGGAGGAAGTTAGGTCTCTGTATGATACTACACTGGATGGTTTGAAAATTAAACAATTAAATGAGAGGATAATTAATTTAGATGAGATTTATATAATGTCAATTATAAATATTATCTGTTTGATTATTTTTGTTTTATCACTAAAGAAGTTGGTTAATATGAGTCCTAAGATACAAGTTTTAGAAAAACTTACTAAAATAGATCATAGAGATATTCAGACCCAGACATTATAAAGTTACAGAGGAACAGCTTAAGGTTTTCTAACAGCCAACCTTAATTTATTCAGTAACCTTATAGAAAATGCCAAATGATAGATATCCTTAAGGATATGTAAGAGCTGAATGGACTCCTGTGCAAATGTTAGATCTGAAGAGATTCAATGAAGTGATCATCTCATATGGCATGCATTCACCTTTTGTGAAGCAGATGTTAAACTCGTGGTCAAGTTGTAATAGAATTATCCCTCAAGACTGGAGACATTTGTTACAACAGTCTTGGAGGTTGGTCCTCAATTACAATGGAGGACCTGGTGTAAAGATGAGGCTAAGAGCATTGAAAACAGATTAGGGTTAGAGGTATGGAAATCTCTCAAGACAAATTTCTTGGAGAGGAAGATTATGCTAATGTAGAAAAGGCAATCTCTATATAATGACCACACCCTGGCTTTATGCCATACAGCAGCCTTGAATGCTTGGGACAGAATTTAAGAAGTAGAAAGGAAAATTGAATCATTTACTAAAGTTATGCAGGGCCTAAAGGAAACTTTCACTGATTTCTTACAAAGATTGACTTCAGCAGTAAATAGAATGATACCAAATTCAGAAGCTATACAAATAATAATTGAATGTCTGGCTTTGAAAATGCTAATGCACAGTTCAAAAGGATAATTAGGTTGTTAAAGGAATCCCTTAGAGGAATGGATCCAAGATACAATCAATATTGAATCTCATAACCATGATAATGCTTGGATAGAAGAGGTGATTTCCAGAGACTTGAAGAAAAATTGAAATGTCAAGTGTTTCAATTTTGGTAAACAAGGTCACCTAAAAATGGATTGTAAACCAGGTGTTACTAGAAACAATGTGTTTTCTAAGAATAATCCCAACAGAANGGCCCTCCCTTCTGGAGTATGCAGAAGGTGTGACAAAGGCAGACATTGGACTAATGAATGTAGATCAACAAGAGACAGTCAAGGTAAACCTTTGCTATTGGGAAATGCCTTGAGGGGACTCTTGCAGGCCCCCATGTCAAATTTGGTTCAGTCATTTTCTGTCATCATGGAGGAAACTCCTTAGAGCAATTAAAGAACCTAATGCCTATTGTAAGAAACCATACCATTCTGGATGATAGAACAGCTATAGAAGAGAGAACCAAAAATTCAGGAGAAACAATAAAGCAAATATTTTGGCAAACTTCAATAAATGAATGAAGACCAAATTAAAAATACAAATAATGACCTTGCCATTGAGGTCTTGTAGCCATAGGTGTGGATTTAAAATAATTGCACCAAAATCTTGGCATTCAAAATGGCCTCTTCAGGGGGTAAATGTTCAGCTTTTAGGGATTGGAACATTATCTCTGGTAAAACAGAGCATGATGTGGGTCGAATGTATAGGGGCAGAAGGACAGAGATGAAAATTAAAGTCATATGTGGTTAACATAGCAATGAATTTATAAGGACATGATTTGTTATAACAATGGAATATCTAGATTAACATTCCCTCAACCTCAAAAACAAACCATAAATTAATGTATGTTTTGGTGGAAAATATTAGAAGGTATTATGAAGAACAGTCACCAGACATCCAGATTGTATGAGAACAGGGTACAACAGCTGCTGATCTTTCAATGGCACCAACAGCCCTACCTTAAAAATGGTTGATAGATAAACCTATCTATCAGCAATGGCTTTTAACGTCGGAGAAACTGCAGGCCTTAGAACAGCTGGTACAGGAGCAGCTAAATGTTCAAAATATTGAAGAATTAATCAGCCCTTGGAATTCGCCTGTATTTGTTATTAAAAAGAAATCTGGAAAATGGAGAATGGTAACAGATCTAAGAGCTGTTAACAAGGTGATTCAGCCAATGGGCTCTCTACAGTTTGGAATTTCCTTGTCTTCTCTGTTACCTAAAGGATGGCCTCTTACAGTTATTGATTTAAAAGATTGTTTCTTCACTATACAAGAAAAAGACAGAGAAAATATTGCCTTCATGATGCCTACTAATGATAATTCTCAACCTTTTAAGAGATATCAATGGAAGGTTCAGGGAATGTTAAATAGCCCCACCCTGTGCCAATATTTTGTATGATATCTGTTGGAAATGATATGCAAGCAATTTCCTCCATCTATAGTTTACCATTACATGGATGACATCTTACCAGTTGATTCAAATGTAGATAATTTAGAAAGAATGTTTGAAGAAGTAAAGAAAATTTTGCCTTGTTGGGGATTACAAACTGTTCCTACATAGAGAAGATTCTATTAAATATTTAGGATATAAAATAGGGCTACAAAAAATTAGACTTCAAAAGGTGCAAATTAGGAGCGATTGATTGCAGACTTTTAATGACTTTCAAAGATTGCTAGGAGACATTTCCAGTCTACAGCCCACTATTGGAGTAGAAAATCAATAACTGATTAATTTGTTCAAAACCTTAAATGGTGACAAGGACTTAAGTTGTCCAAGAGATTTAGCAGCTGATAATTTTCTTTCAGTTTGTTTATATGGTGGATTACATTGACAGATTTTTGTATGTTGAACATTCCTGCATCTCTAGGATGAAGCCTACTTGATCATGGTGAATGATTTTTTGATGTGTTCTTGGATTTAGTTTGCCAGTATTTTATTGAGTATTTTTACATCAATCTTTATAAGGGAGATTGGTCTGTAATTCTCTTCCTCAGTTGTGTCTTTGTGTGGTTTGGGTATCCGAGTAACTGTAGCCTCATAAAAAGACTTTGGAAAGGTTACTTCTGTTTTTATTGTGTGAAACAATTTGAGGAATATGGGTATTAGCTCTTCTTTGAAGTTCTGATGGATTTCTGCTCTGAAACCTGGGCTTTTTTTGTTTGGGAGACTTTAAATGACTGCTTCTATTTCCTTAAGGGTTTATTTAAATTGTTCATCTGATCTTGATTTTATTTGGGTATGTGGTACTTATCCAGAAAATTATCCATTTCTTTTAGATTTTCCAATTTTATAGAGTACAGGGTTTTGAATTATGATGATTGTCTGGATTTCCTCTGTGTCCTGTTGTTACATCCCCATTTCCATTTCTGATTTTGCTAATTTGGATATTCTTTCTCTGCCTTTTGGTTAGTTTGGATAAGGGCTTGTCTATCTTGTTGATTTTCTTGAAGAACCATCTCTTTGTTTCATTAATTTTTTTGTATTGTTCTCTTCATTTCTATTTTATTGATTTCAGTCCTCAATTTGATTGTTTCCTGTCATTGACTCCTCCTGGGTGAGTTTGCTTTTTTTTTTGTTCTAGAGCTTTCAGGTGTACTGTTAAGTCACTAGTGTGAGAATTCTCTATTTTCTTTATGTAGGACTTAGTGCTATGAACTTTCCTCTTATCACTGCTTTCATTGTGTCCCATAAGTTTGGGTACGTTGTGTATTCATTTTCATTGAATTCTAGGAAGTCTTTAATTTCTTTCTTTATTTCTTCCATGACCCAATGATGATTCAGTTTAGCATTGTTCAGTTTCCATGAGTTTGTAGACTTTCTATTATTTGTGTTGTTGTTGAATTCTAACCTTAAGCCATGGTGGTTATTTCAATTTCTTTGTATCTGTTGAGGTTTTCGTTGTTACCAAGTATGTGGTCAATTTAGAGAAGGTTCCATGAGGTGCTGAAAAAAGGTATATTCTTTTGTGTTTGGATGAAATGTTCTATGGATGTCTGTTAGGGCCATTTGAGTAATAACATTTGTTAGTTCTCCTATTTCTCTGTTTAGTTTCTGGATGGAAGACCTGTTCATTGGTGAGGGTGGGGTGTTGAAGTCTCCCACTATTAGTGTGGGGTTTAGCTTAAGCTTTAGTAATGTTTCTTTTACAAAGGTGAGTGCCCTTGTATTTGGGGCATAAATGTTCAAAATTGAGATTTCATCTTGATGAATTTTTCCTTTGATGAATATGAAATGTTTTCCATCTCTTTTGATTAATTTTATTTTGAAATCTATTTTGTTAGATATTAGGATAGCTACACTAGCTTGTTTCTTAGGTCCATTTGAGTGNAAAATCTTTTCCCAACCCTTTACTCTGAGGTAATGTCTGTCTTTGACGTTGAGGTGTGTTTCTTATATGCAGTAGAAAGATGGATCCTGTTTTTGTACCCATTCTGTTACCTTGTGTCTTTTTATAGGCAAATTGAGTCCATTGATATTAAGAGATATTAATGGCCAGTGATTGCTAATTCCCATTATTTTGGGTTATGTTGGCAGTGGTGGTAGTGTGTGTGTGTGTGTGTGTGTGTGTGTGTGTGTGTCTGTGTCTGTGTCTGTGTGTGTGTGTTTCCCTTCTTTGGGGTTTGTTCTGTGACTGTATCTATTGCCTGAGTTTTCATGTGTGCAGATAACTTCCTTGAGTTGGAGTTTTCCTTCTAGTACTTTCTGTAGGGCTGGATTTGTGGATATATATTGTTTAAATCTGGTTTTATCATGAAATATCTTGTTTTCTCTGTCTATGGGAATACAAAGTTTTGCTGCATATAGTAGTCTGGATTGGCATCCCCAGTCTCTTAGTGTCTGCAAAACATCTGTTTAGGACCTTCTGGATTTCATAGTCTCCATCAATAAGTCGGGTGTAATTCTGATAGATCTGCCTTTATACGTTACTGTTACTTGGCCTTTTTCCTTTCTAATTCTTAAAATTCTTTTTTTATTATGTAAAATTTTTTCTTTATTATATATGTTTAGTGTTTTGATTATTATGTGGCAAGGGGACTTTTTTGGTCTAGTCTATTTGGTGTTCTGTAAACTTCTTGCATCATCATAGGCATATTCTTCTTTAGGTTGAGAAAGTTTTCTTCTACTATTTTTTAATATATTTTCTGTGCCTTTGAGCTGGAATTCTTCTCCTTCTTCTATCCCTATTTGTAGTAGAACAGGCCCGTAGGGTCGAGGAAATTGGCTCAAACCAGTTGCCAAGGCATGCACATAAAGTTCTTTTTAATGAGTAAATCTGGATTCTACCTGAGGGCCTACCAACAGGTGCTGTCAGAGTTCCTAGTTGCTGTCAGAGTTCCTGATCATGCAGAGTCTGCCTGACAGCCTAGCAANAGGCTCTGTTAGAGTTCTTGATCATGCCCAGCCAATGAGGGACAACCATGCAGTGCCACCAAATTGAGACACAGTTTGGATGCTGGGAGGAAGGTATATAAAGCCTTCCCCATTATTGAATAAACGAGTCTGCTGTTTGCCTTCAACTGACTTCCAGTGTCTGTGTCATTGATTCCATGCCTTCACACCCCCTCCCACAAGGGAGCAGTTAGGATCCAGCAACACCTATTATTCTTGGGTTTTGTCTTTTCATGGTGTACCAGACTTCCTGTATGTTTTGTGTTAAGAATTTGTTGGATTTAACATTTTCTTTGACTGTTGAATCTGTTTCCTTTATCACATCTTCAACACCTGGGCTTCTATCTTCCATCTCTTGTATTCTGTTGGCTATGCTTGCATCTGTAGCTCCAGTTTATTACTCCNATTTTCCTTTTCCAGAATTCCCTTTGTTTGTGTTTTCTTTATTGCTTCTGTTTCAATTTTCAGGTTTTAAACTGTTTCCTTCACCTCTTTGATTACTTTTTCCTGGCTTTCTTTATGGGATTTATTGATTTCTTCCAAGTTTTGGGTTGTCTTTTCCCCCATTTTTTAATAGAATTTTTCATTTCCTATTTAAGGCTCTCTGTTATCTTTATAAAGTTATGTTTAAGGTTGTTTTCTTCTTCATCATCTGTGTTGGGATGTTCACGTCTTGCTGTTGTAGAATCACTCATTTCTGGTAATGCCACATTGCTCTTTAGGTTGTTGAAGGTATTCTTACACTGCTGTCTACCTATTTCTTCCTCCAATCCATACAAGTGGAGCCTGGGCTATTCAGCTGGGAGCTCAGAGACTCACCTCTTTTTCCAATTGGTGCAGTTGGAGCATGTTGTTGGTGACAATTTTATTGAGTATTATTGCATCAATGTTCATAAGAAAGATTGGTCTGTAATTCTTTCTTTGTTAAATCTTTGTGTAGCTTGGCTATCACAGTGACTGTAGCCTCATAAAATGAATTTGGCAATGTTCCTTCTGTTTCTATTTTACTGAGTAATTTGAGAAGTATTGATATTAGGTCTTCTTTGAAAGTCTTGAAGAACTCTGTGTTAAAAACCCTCTGACTCTGGGCTCTTTTGGTTAAGAGTGTTTTAATAACTGCTTCTATTTCCTTATGGGTTGGTTATAGGTCTATGTAAATTATTTATCTGATCTTGATTTAACTTTGGTAAGTAGTATCTATTGACAAAAGAGTCAGTTTCTTTTAGCTTTTCCAATTTTATAGAGTAGAGATTTTGATGTATGACATAATGATTCTTTGAATTTCCTCAATGACTATTGCTATGTCCCCCTTTTAGTTTCTGATTTTGTTAATTTGGATATTCTCTCTATATCATTTAGTTAATTTAGATAAGGGTTTGACTATCTTGTTTATTTTTCTCAAAGAACCAACCCTTTGTTTCATTGATTCTTTGTATTGTTCTCTTTATTTCTGTTTTATTGATTTCAGCCCTCAATTTATTTCCTGCCATCTACTCCTCTTGGATGTGTTTGCTTCTTTTTGTTCTAGGGCTTTCAGGTGGCATTTATGTTCCATGTATGACATCTCTGCATTCTCTTTATGAAGACATTTAGTGCTATGAACTTTCCTCTTAGCACCACTTTTTATTTCCTATATAGTTGGTTATGTTGTACATCCATTTCCATAGAATTCTAGGAATTCTTTCATTTCTTTATTTCTGCCTTGGCACAGAAGTCATTAATTAGGGATTTGTTCAATTTCCATGTGTTTGTATACTTTCTGTTGTTTCTGTTGCTGTTGAAACCCAGCTTTAATCAATGGTAGTTTACTAGGATACAGGGGATTATTTCAATTTTCTTATATCTGTTGAGTGTAGGAGAATGTTTTATCCAGGTACTGCCAGGCCCCATAGCCCCACAGCCACTTANAAAGTAGTTACTCAGAGGCTTATATTAATTATAACTGGCCATTAGCTCAGGCCTATTACTGACTAGCTCTTACACTTTAACTCAGCCCATTTCTATTAATCTATATGTTGCCATGTGTTCCATGGCTTTGCCTGAATCCCATTACATGTTGCTCCTTGGGCACCTGGCTGACATCTCCTCACTCACCTTTCCTCTTCCCAGAATTCTCCTTGTCTGCTTATCCCACCTATTCTTCCTGCCTGGATACTGGCCAATCAGCATTTTATTTATCAATCAATCAGAGCAACACATATTCACAGCATAGAGAAAGACATCCTTATCATAACTTTAACATAGTAAAATTATATAAAACAAAACAGTTATCTAGCAAGAATTACAGTTACAATATCTAGTCTATTTGTATTTGACAAATTTAAAGAAAATATTCTCTCCATTTTATATTTGTGAGTCTAAAGTTTATGTCCAATTTATCTTTCATCATAACCAAAGAAAATTATAACTATCTAGTCTTCAACTACACCAATGACCCCAGAAGGATATAATATTATCTAAGTAAACAGGAAATGCATTGTAAGCAACCTCCAAAATCTAGAATGACAGAGACAACTGTCTGCCTGGACAGTCACTCAAAATTCCTCTACAATGTAGGGGCATCCATTTTTTTAGCCTATAGGCCTACAGTCTTTCAGTTGCTTTTCACTGTGTCCTGTAGAACATCTGACAGTGTCTTCTGTGAACCAGAAACCTGAAGGTTTCTTGCAAAGTTCAGTGGTCACCTTCCTATGGGTCCTGCATGCCCAGTCAATACAACATTTTTTCAAGCAGTCCAGACAAGAACAGCCTCTTTCCCAAATGGCTATTTTTGCCAAGAAGAAGATAAACTCTATATGGAGTGTCTTTGATGCCCATCTTTCTCTTTGAAGTAAATTGGTGCTGCCAGGAGCAGATGTATCTCACTGTCCAGAAAGTCTAAGTTTTTAAAAAATTTAAATGTCATATTCTGTAGGTCTTTGAAGTGTTTGAAGAAATATATCTTTGTACACCTAAAAAACTTAACCAACATGACTATAAGTTTGATTATCATAGATGACTAATTATTAATCTGTATTTCTTAATTATCCATTATAATCTAAATGAGTTACATAANCATAATATCTTAAACAAGAGTAGAAATATAAAGTATAACAAAATTAACTTTAAATTTGTATCAATAAACTAAAATCCATAGCAATGTAAAACATTTTAAATAAGTTGCTGTTTAAAAGTAGGTTCAAAATCCATCCTTTTATCCTATCATATCTATATCCTATATTTCCATATCATATTCCCCTTTCTTCTTTTAGAAAGATATTGACTATAACCAATAACAATTTGTAACCAACAACCTAAATAAAGACAAACATCCATAATCCATTTTGTGGGAATGTGGGCATAGTTTTCTAGGTTACTTCCTGCTGATAAAAGGCACTGTATTCTTATGGGTTTCCTGAGAAAATTAGGAATTATGGTCAAGTCCTGACTGGTGTAGCTGCATTGTCTGAGCCACTTGCCTTGAAGCTGTTTTTGGATATTGGATCATCTGGGCCATAGTGTCATCAGAGACCTTTCAGGGAGTCTTGGCTGGTCAAACCATATTAGCCTGGAATCAATCCACAGGTTCTCATCTTCCTCTGGAAACAAAAGCAGAATCTCTTTTTCAAAGCAACATATCCTTAGACATAAATTTTGAAATTGAGATACCTTTAGAATATACATATTGATTTAACTCAGCAGCTTTTACAATCAAATGCCTCTCTGCAGTTAAAAATCCGAAAGACAACACAATCCAGATTTTCTGTGTAATATCCATCTTTATGTGGCTTATTTTTTATATTACTTTTACTGTCTCCCTAAAGACTTTATTTTTTAAAACNTTTTATTTCTTTCTATAACTCTCTATATTCCTTTTCCTCTCTCTTTTAAGCCTACATACATTTTCGTGTACATTGTAAACCATTTAAAGTCTCATTACATCTGAATCTGTTTTATTGTGAGTCTATAATCCTTTTGTGACCATGAGAGATTTTAAACTGCTAAACTGCGTGGCTAAGATTGAAGCCGCAGCACTCCACCCATTTTAGCTTTTCAACAAGGTGAAAGTACATTTACTGCCAGCTCTAGGGAAACAATGCTCACTGGCGATGCTGGGAAATAGTGGGTCTGTGCCTCCA
>LZPO01076486.1:26831-47912 GCA_001675575.1 Neotoma lepida
CAAGCCCAAATGCTGTAGCATCTGGAAGCCCGCATGAGACATGAAGCAGGAATCTGGTTTTGGCTCCATTTTAGAATCTCTTATTAAGTTTTCTAAGGTTTTAGGTGGAAACTCTTGCCACCACATATGGGCACAATTTGTAGGAGTATGCTTTGTCTAGGTCCTGCCAGGCCCCCATGGTCCCACAGCCACTTATAAAGTAATTACTCAGAGGCTTACATTAATTATAACTGCTTGGCCATTAGCTCAGGCTTATTACTGACTAGCTCTAACACTTAAACTCAGCCCATTTTTATTAATCTATATGTTGCCATGTGTTCCATGGCTTTACCTGTGTCCCTTTACATGTTGCTTCTTGGGCAGCAGGCTGGCATCTCCTGACTCAGTCTTCCTATTCCCAGAATTCTCTTTGCTTATCCCACCTATTCTTCCTTCCTGGATACTGGCCAATCAGCATTTTATTTATCAACCAATCAGAGCAACACATATTCACAGCATAGAGAAAGACATCCCCATTAGTTGAGGCTTACTTTGCGACTGAGTATGTGGTCAATTTTGGAGAATGTTCCATGAGGTGCTGAGAAAAAGGTGTATTCTTTTGTGTTTGGGTGAAATGTACTATAGATATCTGTTAGGTATATTTGATTCATAATGTCTGTTAACTCTATTATTTCTCTGTTTAGTTTCTGTCTGGATGTCCTGTCCATTGGTGAGTGTAGGGTATTAAAGTCTCCCATTATTAATGTGTGAGGTTCAATATGTGATTTAAGCTTTAGCAATGTTTCTTTTTCAAGTGTGGGTGCCCTTGCATTTGGGGCATAGATATTAAGAATTGAAACATCATCTTGGTGGATTTTTTTCCTTTGATGAGTATGAAATGTCCTTCTTGATCTCTTTTAGTTAATTTCATTTTGAAGTCTATTTTCTTAGATATTTAGAATAACTACACTAGCTTTCTCCCTATGTCCATTTACTTGGAAAATATTTATCTAATGCTTTACTCTGAGGTAATATCTATCTTTGATGTTGAGATATGTTTCTTGAATGCAGCAGAAGGATAGATCCTGTTTCCATATCCATTCTGTTAGCCCATGTCTTTTTATTTGGGCTTTGAATCTATTGATATGAGAAACATTAATTACCAATGATTATTATTTCCTATTATTTTGTTGGTGGTGGTAGTGGTGGTAGTGTGTGTGTGTTTTCCTTCTTTGGGTTTTGCTGGTGTGAGATTATTTATTGCCTGTATTTTTGTTGGTGTAGTTAACTTTCTTCGATTGGAGTTTTCCTTCTAGTATGTTCTGTGGGGCAGGATTTGTGGGTAGGTATTGTTTAAATTTGAGTTTGTCATGAAATATTTTGTTTTCTCTACCTATGATGATTGTCAGTTTTGCTGGGTGTCTTGGCTTGAATCTGTGGTCTTAGAGTTTGCAACATATCTGTCTAGGCCTTCTGGCCTTTATAGTCTCCATTGAGAAGTCAGATATAATTCTGATATGTCTGTGTTTATATGTTACTTGGCCTTTTTCCTTTGCAGCTTTAATATTCTTCCTTTGTTCTATATATTTAGTGATTTGATCATTATGTGATGTGGGGACTTTCTTTCCTGAGCCAATCTATTTGGTTTTCTTTAAGATTCTTGTACCTTTATAGACACAATCATTCTTTAGGTTAGGAAATTTATCTTCTATAATTCTGCTATATATATTTTCTGAGTTTTGAGCTGAGATTATTCTCCTTCTTCTATTCTTATTATTTTTAGGTTGGTCTTTTCATAGTGTTCCAGATTTCCTGGATATTTTATTTTGGAGTCTTTTAGATTTAAAATTTTCTTTGACTGGTGAATACATTTCTTCTATCATATCTTCATGGAAGAGATGCTCTCTTCCATCTCTTGTATTCTCTTGATGATGCGTGTGTCTTGTGGTTGATATATTGTGCACCCTAATAAAGCTTTCCTGGGTTCAGAGAACAGAACAGCCACTAGATAGACACAGAGGCCAGAAAATGGTGGCATACATGCCTTTAATCCTAGCATTCTATAGGCACAGATCTATCTGGATCTCTGAATTCAAGGCCACACTGGAAACAGAGACAGGCATGATGACACACACCTTTAATCCCAGGAAGTGATGGCAGGAAGCAGAAAGGTACATAAGGCATGAGGACCAGGAACTAGGGCTTTTTAGGCTTTNAGGCTTNNAGCAGCAGTTCAGCTGAGATTCATTTGGATGAGGACTCAGAAGCCTGCAGTCTGAGGAAACAAGATCAGCTGAAGAGTTGTCAAGGTGAGGTTGGCTGTGGCTTGTTCTGTCTCTCTGATCTTTCAGAATTTATCCCAATACCTAGCTCCTGAGTTTTATATTATTAAGACCTTAAGATTCATATTACAGTGTCTGTAGTTCCTATTTTCTTACCCAGATTTTCCATTTCCAGAATTCCCTCAGTTTGTGTTTTCTTTGCTATTTCTATATCAATTTTCAGGTCTTGAATAGTTTCCTTTACCTTTTTTTTTCTTGGCTTTCTTGGCATTTTTTAAAGGATTTATTGATATTCTCCAATTTTTTGTTTGTCATTTCCCAGATTTCTTTAAGAGACTTTTTTCATTTCTTCTTTAAGGACCTCTATTATCTTCATAAAGTTGTTTTTAATGTCATTTTCTTGGTTTTCAGCTGAATTGTAAATTTCAGGTCTTGATGTTATATGATAGCTAAGCTCTGGTACAGCCATATTCCCCTGGCTGTTGTTAATTGTATTTTTCATCTAAGTTTTATGCATCTGGGTCTAGTATGATTATAAGTCTAGGTTCTGACTTCTGAGTTTGTCTTTATTCAGTGGGTGTTTCATTCCTTGGCTCATGCTTTGTTGTTGGTCTTCTGGTCTTTCTTGCTTGGATTTCTGGCAGCTAATATGACCTCTGACCCNGTGAAAAGTCTCTATTCAAGTTGGCAACTGTCCTTCTGGCAGGTATCTTGGCCTTTGATGCAGCAGGTTGTCTCTATTCTTCCGACTGGTATGGCCTTTACTGGTTCTTCTAACAGGAGTGGTCTGCACCTGCTGTCGTTGGGAGCAGGGCCTGGCAGTGAGGCAGAGGATTATATGGGAAAGCATGGTCTGTAACATTGGTCTTTGGTAACAGAATCTAGGGAGTGGGGCAATTCAGCTGACAGGCGGATCACTCACCTGTTCTGACTGGTATGCCCTGTGCCTGAGCAGCAGAAGGAAGTCCTGTCTTCCTCTTCTTTTAGCCCCATATGCTTCCATATAAACTCTTGCTTTGCAACCTCAGCATGGTGGAAGCTTATGCTGGAGTACACTGAACCTGCTCAGGGCTCTCAAACCTATCTTCTAGAATTTTCAACCCATGGAAATGCATCCCTCCATTTTGTATGTTTTATGATGTGAATTGTGACACTTGTATATACATGTGTGAGTTTTGCTCTCAAAATGTTAGCATCATAGCAAGTTCTGACACTTAAGAATCATCATGTCTGGTCCCTTTCTCTAGGCTGGCCCTATTCAAGGAGGCCTGAGCTGTGAAAACTTCTATTCTCTAAAGCCCAATGCCATCTCCCTTGCCTACATACTCCTCCAGGCTCCATAACCACCCAGCAATAAAACCACAGTCTTTGTCTTCATTTTTATCAGAGTCTACCAATGTCTCTTCTTCAGAGGGGCCAACAAGTGCAAGAAAATTCCCCTATTTATCTTTTCCCAGGACATACCATTTGGCTACTGTTTCCTATTTATCCTGAACCTTAAAACCAACTAAAACTTGAAATTTGTTTCTGTTGTCTGTGTAGCAAAATATTATGATCATAAAGGATCTTCTGTATGCTTACCACTAATTATTGAAGAGATCTTTTTTATCCCATCAAGTAAGTTTAACGTTATTTTGAGGAATGAATAAAAATGGTTTCTATTATTCCTCAATAAGACATTGTCTCAGGTATTGGTTTAAGAAGAGTCAATTATGAAATTACATTTCATTTGTGAGCATATCAATGCTTTGCCTTTAGCCACAGAGCTGGCCATCTGGTCATTTCAGACCCAAGCATTGTCCAAAGGTGGTTGTTGTAAATGCTGACCCTGTGAAAATGTGAAACAGGATCACACATAAAATGAAACATGGGAAACTATGAAGTGAAAAAAAATATAGGAAGAGAATACTGCTTGTCTTTAAGCATCTCATCACAGAACATTTTTTATAGTCAACTGCCAGATTCAGGCTATGGCAAACTAAATGATTAAGAAGGATGCATTCCAGTTAGCATTTATAATATCCATATATCCCTGTTTTACCTTTGTGGGGGTGACATTTAGAGCCCAGGCACAGGAACTTGGATTTATAGTATGAAATCTCACAGCAGTAAACTTGGCCCCATCATTCGAACCAACAAGGCATTTTGAACATTGATTCTAAAGTCTCCCATTTGCATCTTAGCTGGAAGTTACTCAGCTGGACCAATATTTGTTCTATTGTTCTATCAAAACAACAGATAAGGCTATTATATTCAATAGAGCCCTGGACCATGCATCCAGATGTTGTTTTGCAGGCTGGCTTCAAATCTGACCATCAGTGTCCTTATCTTTTGGAACTGTTCAACCAGAGACAGATCACCCAGTTGAATTAGTGTCCATAGAGAATAAGTGGAGGAAAAACAGAATTTTTCCATAAACTCAAGTTAATATTTCTCTTAAAACGAAGTGAGAAAAAATATGTATAAAGTATTGTAGCAGTAATCTACCAATAAATATTGATGATTCTCTATTTCTATAAATAAATACCTAGAGAAACCATGAACTGTGAAGTTGTACTTACTACAATCAGGGAACATGCCTCTTTGCAGAAAGAATACAATAGCCATCTCAATGTGTTATAAATAATTACTCTAGAGAATAAATCTAGCCATAGAAAAAGAAGACACTACTTTGGAGGAAACAAAGGGAAAGGACATAAATTTTGTTACATGTATCCATTTCTAGCCAGGAGACATAAGCATTCATCCATCCTCCAAGTAGAAGTAGAATTATAGAGATGAGTATAACTATGTCCCACACAGACAGACAACAAATAAAACATGAAAGTATTTTCTTTGTAGCTGTAGTACATCAAGAAATTATGTTGCCTGCATTATCTTATCCACATGTTAAAAAGAAAAGTTGATACCATAGCAGCTGAAGGTTACCAGAGCTGGGGAGAGTATCCCACAGAGAGAATGGGAGGGATGGATCAATGTGTATTCAGTAACAGAGAGGAATGAGAAGTTCTAGGATGTTTTCTGAAATAGGGTAATTATAGGTAACAAGAAGACACTGTACACTTTTGTGTGCTTGTTTATGACAGCATCATGCAGCCTAAGCTGGACTGAAACATCTTGTGTAACCAATGATGACCTTGATATTCTGATCCTCCTGCCTTCATCTTCCCAGTGCTAGGACTACAGACATATGTCATCATGTCCAGTTTAAACTGTACATTTTTTAAAATATAGAATAAAGGCTTGTAGATGTTTTCATCATAAAGAAATGGTAAATATTTTTAAAAGTAAACATGTTTACCTGAACTTAAACATGACAAGATATATACATATATCCAAACATCTCAAATTGTAAGTTATGTAAGATGCNAGCTAAAGTATTTAAATTAAAAAATAAAATATGGGTTCAAGGTTTTAGACATTCAGTGTAGAATAACAGATTCTGAAGATAGATAATGATGATGATTGCATGGAAGTGCTAAATGCCACTGAAATATACTGTTGATGGTTAAAATGATGTTTATGTTATTTTTGTTTCATCACTGTATAAAAAAAACAAGTCTAGAGCACAAATATTAAGTCCTGCTGATAATGCTGATATCTGATATGCCTTCTTGCCTATGACTATCAATGCCCAGCTTCAAATAATATGAAGGTGGGGAGCTCAGAATTGTGGCTTTCTACAATCTGTCAGGGTCCTCACTCAACTCNTTAACTGCTAGGAACACCTGGTGTGTATTTGCTGAGATGCCATATCACTTGATCCTTTATCCACCTTAATCCTAGTGTATTCTTTGTTCTTCATGATGAATAACTATGTTCTGTAGGCATGGTTGAGTCCAAGAAATTGTCTTTTCTCGTTCTCACCCCTGTCTTTATAATTCTGTAGCTCAGGACTCTCCTAAAACAAATCAGTGACAAGTATAGGTTATCAGAAGACTGTCCAGGTAGGACAAGTACTGTCATATAAAGTAAAAATNTCTAAACACTGTTCTTGCAAATGATTTATTGTTTAGCCTATTTCTGAGAAACTGACTACTTTCCCATTGTTGCTGGAAACAAAAACTGAAGGTCAGGTTGATACCGCTGGAAGAGGCTGCCAAGTATCTATCAATCATCCTTGTTATTTGTTTTGTTTGTTTGTTTGTTTGTTTGTTTTTGGGTTTTTTTTGGCCTTAGGATTTCTTTTTTAGTAAAAAATTTTCATTTACTATATTTTGACCATGTTCTTCCTCCCCCCAATTCTTCCTGGTCTCCCTACCTCCCTACCCACCAAACTTTATGTTCTTTATATATAAAAAATGAAAAAAAAATCAATAAGACAAAAAATTAATGCTATAATAAAACAAAAAGCCCCACCACCAAACACATACCAAAAAAATGAGTTTATTTTGTGTTGAGCAACTATGCCTGGGCTTCCATAGTTGCCATTTTATTTCCATAGCTTAGCTAAACTTATCTTGACTAATGATATTGTTGTTCAGAAAGTGTCTCCTTTATGTAATAATTTTCTTGTACTGCGTAGTAACATATCTGAAAAGGTCTATCTTTTGTTTTAAGCATGGATTGCCCTGGGAAGAGGAAATAGATGAAATCTCCATGAGTAAACTGGAGGGTAGGGGTTAGGGGATGAGAATATAAGGGAACAGGAGGGTTGAGCTGGAACAGGGATGGAGTGGGAGAGCAATGAAAGAGATACCATGATAGAGAGAGAAATCATGGGAATAGGGAAAAACCAAGTGCTAGGGAAGTTCCCAGGAATCCCCAAGGATGACCCCAGCTTAGACTACTAGCAGTAGTTGAGAGGATGCCTGAACTGGCTTACCCCAGTAATTAAATCAGTAAATACCCTAACTGTCATAGAGCCTTTCTCTAGTAACAGATGGAAGCAGATGCAGAGATCCGTAGCCAAACACCAGACAGAGCTCCAGGAGTCCAGTTGAAGAGAGAGAAGAGGGATTCTATGAGCAAGGGGCATCGAGATCATGGTGGGGAAACCTACAGAGACAACCAAACCAAACTAGTGGGAACTCATGAAATTGAGATCAACAGCTGTGGAGCCTTCATGGGACTAGACTAGGCCCTCTGCATAGCAAGACAGTTGTGTAGCTTGATTTGCTTAAGGGGCCTCCGGCAGTATGATCAGAATNCATCCCTGGTACATGAGCAGACTTTTTGGAGCAAACTACCTATGATGGGACACCTTGCACAGCCTTGAGGCAGGGGGAGGGGCTTGGACCTGCCTCTATTAAATCTACCTCCCCATGGAAGGACTTACCTTCTTGTAGGAGGGCATGGGGAGTGGTTGGGAGGGGGATCCTGAAGGGGTGGGAGGAGGGAAGAGGGGGATCTCTGATTGGTATGTAAAATGAATAAAAAAATTTCTTAATGAAAAAATTTAAAAAGAACACTAGTATATGATAAGATGTTTTAAGCAATTATGAAGTTGTCAGAAGACTGTTGTTTGTATCTTCACAATACCATTGTGTAAGGTGAATGAACACATTAATAGCTTCTCAGAGCTTTGTAAAACAAGGATGAGAATATTATCTACTAAGAGGGATGTCAAGATAAAATGGACTACACACTTTGAGTGGTACCTGGGGTACAGCAAATGCTTGGTAGAGATTTACCATGTGTAGCAGGACTTTCACAAATATCTCTATGATTTTTTCACTAAAGTGTGAGGTATTTTACTCTGATATTTATGAGTGCTGTTGTGGCAGAGCAACATGCATTTTATAATTATGTCCATAAATGCTTAGTTTTATTTACTTAAAAAAATTAAACCTAATTGTGAAGCAAGTTATAAATAATTTAAAAAACAGACTTTCCATTCTGATATGGATAATGGGCAGCTATCTGTTTCATACCTGCTGTTGTTTTTTAATACCTACATGTTCCACATGATAAACAATTTTCAAATTTTCTCTGATCTTTTTCTTTGTTAGATAATATGTGCCAGATGGTTTACAGTGTGCTTAAACATTTTAAGCAATAATGATTCTGTCTTTTAAAAGGATGATTTGATTTACAATTTAATTTTCCTTGGCTTTTAAAGAGATTCTAAACTAATAATTGACATTGCGTTAGCAGGAGGTTTAATGTTCAATTCTGTGTTTCCTTTATGAAAAATCTAATGATAGAATGCATGGTTATTATTATATTTTAATTTTGGATATAAATATACTATTTAACATTTTATCTTATTTTTAATTAACTGAAAGTATTTATGAACAAAATGTGATATTTTGAAGCATGTCTACAATGTGTAATTTTCAAATCAGGTTAATTGACATATCTATCACCACCAGCATTGTGATTTATTTGNGATAAGAACATTATTGATGATGATAACCACCTTCTATAGCTATTTTGAAATATGCAATGATTATTTAGTCNTTTTTAGTTAGTATACTTGGCTAAAGAAGATAAGAACTTATTCCCTATTTAACTCTTGCATCCCACCCTTTCTCTTACCCTGGCCAGGCTCTGGTAACAATTATTCCCCTCTCTACTTTTAGAACATCTTCGTGACTCAGACTACAATGCATTATTAGAACATTTGTAATACAAGTATTATGTAAATAAAATAATACAAGTATACTACATTAAGCTTACTAATTTATCAGGATGGAGAATGCCAAAAATGTGAAATGGATTCTTAGGTACAAAGGAGTCCCTAATCTTTACAGCAAAAATTTNCAGTCCTATAAGTAATAGCTCTAAGGTAACATCCTTGCTCTATTACTTACTTCCAAACTTGTAAATTTGGGGAAATTACTACATCTAATTGACTTTCAATTATATCAATGCAATAAGCACAAAAAAGTTAAATGNAAAAACAGATTGATATTCAAAATACATTGATTGGTGAAAACTGAACTATTAATGGTCACAATCAGCTGAAATTAGGATTATGGCCCTGTATGTACAGAAACTACTTTTTTTATCCTGCCTATGGGCCCCTGGCAATGTGGACAGCCTGAGGTATACTTGATATTGAGTCATATTATTATAAGGAAAGCAGTAATTACAGCCTATGGTGTTCAAGAAGAGACACAGATGCTCTACTTTCACACTGCAAAACTGTCTCTTATACACATCTAGATGTGTATAAGAGACAGGCCCAGGCTGGCCTCGAACTCACAGAGATCCGCCTGCCTCTGCCTCCCAAGTGCTGGGATTAAAGGCATGCGCCACAACTGCCCGGCTTGAGATGACTCTTAATCAGACCTGGGATGAACATCTTATAGACTCATGTCAGGTACAGGGATTTCTCTGTGAAGATTTAATGGTGGGAAAGCAATAAGACTTTTATTATGAGTTCCTTAGTTGATATGTCAAGACTATCATGCTCTGCCTGACAGAGAATCACCTAAAACCAGCATGTTAGCTTCATTCTTTTAAAGAAATCTCCCATGATATTGTGAAAGTCGGCTGCTTCAGCCAGAAGAAAGGGCCTAGTCATAGAGCAGTGTACTGAAACCAGGATGTAAATTGGCCCCACTAGAGAGAGTTCCAGAGCTCTTCCTGGTACCTTATGTATTTCATATAAGAAATAGAAGATCACAGTGTCTTAAAGGGGAAAACAACACCAGGGCTCCCATTGACCTTCATTGGAGATTGGTGTCCTGCTATGGCATTACCAGTAATGGTTAACCATAGGCCTTAGAAGTGTCCTTAGAAATTGTATTAGTCAGGAGTCTTCAGAGAAACAAAACAAATCAGATGTAGTTAAATGATGGATAGATAGATAGATAGATAGATAGATAGATAGATAGATAGATAGATAGATAGATGAGGTGATTTATTATTCAAATTGGATCATGGGATTATGGAAGCCAAGAAGTCCCACAATGAGCTGCATTCAAGTTGGTAATCTAGGAAAGCATGGTTGACCCTGAATCCAAAGTGTATGCACATACAACATGTGTATGGTGGTGGATGCCAGAATAAAATGGATCAGATCCCCTCAAACTGAAGTTACGCACAATTGTGACCTGCTATGTGGGTACTAGGAATGGAACCCAGATTTTCTGCGATATAAGCAAGATCTCTTAACTGCTGAGCCATTTGTGCAGTCATAAACAATCCAATTTATACTATGTTCAGGAAAGGGCCAACTAATTCTGAAACCAGAAGTTGAAGATATAAAAAACAAACAAATAAAAAACAACTGAGGATTGGTTGAAAATTTAATCCCAGTCTTTTCTTCTCCAGAAAAGTGACTGTTGTAAAAACCAATCATTTCATCCCTCATACCTAACAGAAAAGCACAGGATTACTTCTGGAAAAGTTATCTTCAGAGTAGGGAATTCATGTTGCAACAAAATAAAAGTGTACAACTGAATAATGAGACCCACTCCCACTCATGCCAATATTTCTCACCTTCTAACCTAGTTTGTGTTTGTCACAGCCAATTTCCTCAACTTTGAAAACTAGTATTTTGGAGGCAGGATTTTGAAAGCTTTTTACTAGGGGATTTGAGTAACCTCAGAGAAATACTATGAAATACTATGCTTATGGCAGAATTTTCTAGCTATATCCTAATATCCATTCTTCACTCCTTGACCACAATATTTGTATTAGGTGGATGACTGCATGTGTACTATTTTTTTTTAAAGTGACATACTTTCAAAGCTCCATTCTAGCTAGTGGATTTTTTAAGTGCTGTGTGAGATGTGAATCTCCCTGACCCATTAACCAGAATTTAGACAGGGTTGAACCACTTCNTGGATGGTAGACTAGCAAGAGAAAGGGTATCTGGGTCCTGGTGTTCTAGAGCATAGCACCAATTTAGATTTGCATTAGATAAAAATCAACCTTTTCTTTTCTTTTTCACTATTTATTTATTTATTTATTTATTTATTTATTTATTTATTTATTTTATATCCCAAACATAGTTTCCCCTCTCTCTTCTCCTCCTAGTTCCTCCCCCAACTTCCAACTGCCCCGCCATCCTCTCCTCCTCCATTTTTCTTCAGAAAAGAGCAGGCCTCCCATGGATATCAACAAAACATGGCATAACAAGTTGCAGTAAGACTAAGCACCACACCTTGTATCAAGGCTGGGCAAAGGAAACTAGTATGAGGAATAGGGTCCCAAAAGCCAAGAAAAAAGTCAGAGACAGCTCCCACTGTTAGGAGTCCCACAAGAACAAGGTATGCAACTGTCACATATATGCAGAAGGCCTGATCAGTCCCATGCAGGCTCCCTGGTTGTCAATTCAGTCTCTGTGAGCTCTGTGAGCCCAGGTTTGTTGATTCTGTGGGTTTTCTTGTGATGTCCTTGACCCCTCTAGCTCCTACAATCCTTCCTCCCACTCCTCAGCAGGATTTCCTGAACTCAGCCTGATGTTTGGCTGTGAGTCTCTGCATCTGTTTCCATCAGATGCTGGAGGAAGCACCTCTGATGATTATTGGGACAGGCACTAGTCTATGCGTATAGCAGAATATAGTTAGGCATCATTATATTGACATTTTTTTCAGTAGTGTTTGGTTCCATGCCACAAGAGTGAGCCCATGCCTGATACTGCCTGGAATGCCAGGACACAGACGCTGCATGGCCCAGAGACCTAGGATAGAACCAAACATTTTCTTTATATAAGCTATTCTTTGATCTTTCTATTTTATGCAACTTTACATCAAAATTACACAAAATTTAAGATATGTCCCCTAATGAAGTGAAGAACATTGTTAAAAACCCCTGCCCAAGAATATTTTTAGNGTTCCACCCTTAAAGTTCATGAAGAGTCACTAAAAATGTGATCATTGCTAATACATTATAAAAGACAAAGTCAGCAATGATGATAAGACAGAAATGTAGAGACAATTNGAACTCTTAAAAANTTTTAAGTAGTTTTAAAATCTAATTATTATTAATCATTGGATAAATAAAATAAAGTTATTGTCTAGAGCCAGCAAGTAAGAGTCCTACAGGCAGGCCACACCACCACCACTGCCACCCATTGGACNCTGTAACCTGCCACCACCCACTGGACTCTGGAACCTACAATACCCATTCTACCACTCAAACCCACTGAACCCATCATCCTCCCCATGTACAATCATCCCCTGCAAAATCAGCAGCCCCTAGAGGCACAAGCATCAACCACCTGCACCAATTGGAAGAAGAGCTCCTAGAGGCACAAGCAACACCTCCACCATTTGGAAGAAGAGCCCATAGAGGCAAACACACCACTTGCACCAATTGGAAGAAAAGCAGCCTCCCCATTAACATCCCCCTCCAGCAACATCAGCAGATCCTATAGGCACAAGCACCACCACACCAGTTGGAAGAACAGGCATAGGCAAAACATATCAGTTGGAAAAACAGACCCCATAGGCACAATTAAAGCCCACATCAGCCAGAAGCTGAGACAACCCTATTCGATCTGACAACCAGCCATTCACCAGAACCCTTGGGCATGCAGACCAAAAGACAATAAAGGTAAAAGACATTAAAGGAATAAAAAACACATCCAACATATACATCACAAGAATCAACACCTGTTCCTAAAATGCCAACCCATATGGGTAAATGGCAGCTAAGAGTACATTCAACATACCCTAACTGCCATTATGGAGCCCTCATCCAGTGACTAATGGAGACAGATGTGGGTACTGGGCAGAGTTCCAGGAGCCCAATGTATGGGAGACAGGGGGCCCTCTATGAGCAAGGGACTACAAGATCATGATGGGAGAGTGTGCAGAGATGGCTAGCCAAACTAGTGGAGATGCATGAACTATGGACCCATGGCTGAGAAGCCCCATAGGCCCTCATCCAGAGACAGATGGAAGCAGATGTGGACATTCACGGCTGGGCTNCAGGCAGAGCTCCAGGAGTTCAACTGATGGGAGAGAGGAGAGGTTCTATGAACAAGGGACATTGAGATCATGAAGCCAGCCAAGCTGGAGGAAATGCATGAACTGTGGACCAATAACTGTGCAGCCCCCCTCCCATGGTGCTGAACTGGGCCCTCTGGAGGCTTCAGACAGTTGTTTGGCTTCAAGTATTTGAGGGCCCCCAGGAGGTGGGATCAGGATCTATCCCTGGTGCAGGGGCTGACTTTTTGGAGCCCAATGCCTATGGTGGGACACCCGGCACAATCTCGGCGCAGGGAGGAGGGTCTTGTCCTGCCTTGGCTGAGAGTGCCAGGCTCTGGGGACTCTCCATGGGAGACCTTGTTTTGGAAGAGGTGGGAGTGGGGGTGGGTTGAGGGGAGGAGCTGGTGGTGCAGGAGGAGAGGGGGATCTGAGGTTGGTATGTAAAAGGAGTGGAAGATCTTTTTAATAATAAAAAAGGGGAAAAAAGAGTACATTCAACAACATAAAGAGAAATATGGCATAACCAGAAACTAGTGGTTCTACAACAGCAAGACTTGAACATCCCACCGCAGATGAAGAAGAAGAAAACGACCTTAAAAATAACTTTATGAAGATGATAGAGACCCTTAAAGAGGAAATTAAAAATTCCCTTTAAAAAATGGAGGAAAAGACGATGAACCAAAACGTGGAAGAAATAAATAAATCCCAGAAAGAAAGCCAAGAAAAAAACAAACAGGTGAAGGAAAGACTTCAAGAATTAAAAATTCAAATAGAAGCAATAAAGAAAACACAAACCAAGGAAATTCTGGAAATGGAAAACCTAGATAAATGAACAGAAACTACAGATGCAAGCATAGCCAACAGAATGCAAGAGANGGAAGATAGAATCCCAGGAGTTGAAGATGTGATAGAGGAAATAGATTCAACAGTCAAAGAAAATATTAAATCCAACAAATTCTTAACAGAAAACATCCAGGAAATCTGAGATGTTATCATAAAAAGACCAAACCTAAGAATAATAGAGATAGAAGAAGGAGAATTCCAGCTCAAAGGCACAGAAAATATATTTTAAAAAATAGTAGAAGAAAACTTCCCCAACCTAAAAAGTACATGCCTATGAAGACAAAAGAAGTTTACAAAACATGAAATAGACTGTACCAAAAAAAAGTTCCCTTGCTTCATAATAATCAAAACACTAAACATATACAATAAAAAAAGAATATTAAGAGCTGCAAAGAAAAAAATCCAAGTAACATATTAAAGGCAGACCTATCAGAATTACACCCTACTTCTTCATGGAGACTATGAAATCCAGAAGGTCCTAAACAGATGTTTTGTAGACACTAAGAGACCAGAGATGCCAGCCCAGACTTCTATACACAACAAAACTTTATATTATCACAGACAGAGAAAACAAGATACTCCACAAAAAAAAAAAAAATTTAAACAATACCTATCCACAAAACCACCCCTACAGAAAGTACTAGAAGGAAAGCTCCAAACCAAGGAAGTTAGCTACACCCATGAAAACATAGGCAATAGATAATCCCACACCAACAAATCCCAAAGAAGGGAAACACACACACTACCACCAAAAAATAACAGGAATTAACAATCACTGATCATTAAGATCTCTTAATATCATAGATAATCCCACACCAACAAATCCCAAAGAAGGGAAACATACACACTACCACCAAAAAATAACAGGAATTAACAATCACTGATCATTAAGATCTCTTAATATCCTGTCTCTTATACACATCTAGATGTGTATAAGAGACAGAACAGAATGTGTACAAAAACAGGATCCATGCTTCTGTTACATACAAGAAACACTTCAACTTCAAAAACATACATTACCTCAGAGTAAAAGGTTGGGAAAAGATTTTCCAATCAAATGGACCTAAGAAACAAGCTGGTGTAGCTATCCTAATATCTAACAAAATAGACTTCAAAATAAAATTAATCAAAAGTGATGGAGAAGGCATTTCATATTCATCAAAGGAAAAATCCATGAGGATGAAGTCTCAATTCTGAACATCTATGCCTCAAATAAAAGGGCAAACACATTTGTAAAAGAAACATTACTAAAGCTTAAATCATACATCAAATCCCACACACTAATAGTGGGAGACTTCAGAAATAAGGGAAATAACAGATGTTATGACTCAAATGGTCTTGACAGACATCTATAGAACATTTCACACAAACACAAGAGAATATACTTTCTTCTCAGCACCCCAAGGAACTCCCTCTAAAATTGACCCTATTCTCAGTCACAAAGCAAATCTCAACATATACCAAAAAAATTGGAATAACCCCCTGTATCATATCAGATCACCATGGCTGGAAGTAAGAATTCAAAAACAATACAAATTACAGAAAGCCTACAAACTCATGGAAACTGAACAATGCTCAACTGAATGACCACTGGGTCAAGGAAGAAATAAAGAAAGAAATTAAAGACTTCCTAGAACTCAATAAAAATAAATATACAACATACCCAAACTTATGGGGCACAATGAAAGCAGTGATAAAAGGAAAGTTAATAGCACTAAGTACCTACATAAAGAATTTGGTGAAATCTCATACTAAGAACTTAGCAGCACACCTGAAATCTCTAGAAAAAAAGAAGCAAACTCACCCAGGAGGAGTAGAAGATAGGAAATAATCAAACTGAAGACTGAAATCAATAAAATAGAAACAAAGAGAACAATACAAGGAATCATTGAAACAAAGACTTGGTCCTTTGAGAAAATCAACTAGACAAATGCTTATCCAAACTAACCAAAAGGCAGAGAGAGAATATCCAAATTAACAAAATTAGAAATGAAAAGGGGGATGTACCAACAGACATTGAGGAAATCCAGACAATCATTAGGTCATACTTTAAAATCCTGTACTCCACAAAATTGGAAAATCTAAAGGAAATGGACAANAATCTGGATAGGTATTACATATCAAAATTAAATCAACACCAGATAAACAATTCAAATAGACCTATAACATCTAAGGAAATAGAAGCAGTCATTAAAAGTCTCCCAACCAAAAAAAGCCCAGGGACAAATGGTTTCAGCACAGAATTCCATAAGAATTTCAAAGAAGAGCTAATATCAATACTCCTCAAATTGTTCCACACAATAGAAACAGAAGGAGCATTGCCAAATTCTTTTTATGAGGCTACAGTTACCCTGATACCCAAATCAAATGAAGATGCAAGTAAGAAAGAGAATTACACACCAGTTCTTCGATGAACATTGATGCAAAAATAACTCTATAAAATACTGGCAAACCAAATCCAAGAGCACATCAAAAAATCATCCACAAAGATCAAGNAGGCTTCATCTCAGAGATGTAGAGGTGGTTCAACATATGAAAATCTGTCAATGTAATCCACCATATAAACAAACTAAAAGGAAAAAAAAACACATGAACATCACATTGGATGCTAAGAAAAAGTTTGACAAAAATACAACACCTCTTTATGATAGAGGTTTTGGAAAGATCAGGGATACAAGAACATACCTAAACATAATAAAATCAATATACAGAAAGCTGACAGAAAAAATCAAATTAAATGGAGAGAAACTCAAAGCAATTCTACTAAAATCAGGAACAAGATAAGGCTGCCCACTCTCCATATCTATTCAATATAGTACTTAAAGTTCCAGCTAGAGCAATAAGACAACAAAAGATCAAGAGAACACAAATTGGAAAGGAGGAAGTCAAACTTTTGCTATTCACAGATGATATGATAGTATACATAAGTGGCCCCAAAACTTCTACCAGGGAACTCCTACAGCAAATAAGTACCTTCTGTAAGGTGGCAGGATATAGGATTAACTCAAAAAAAATCAGCAGCCTCCTATATACACATGATAAACAGGCTGAGAAAGAAATTAGGGAAGCAATACCTTTACAATAGCCACAAATAATGTAAATTATCTTGGGGTAACTCTAACCAAACAAGTGAAAGATCTCAAAGATAAGAATTTTAAGTCTTTGAAGAAAGAAATTGAAGAAGATATCAGAAAATGGAAAGATATCCCATGCTCTTGGATAGGTAGGATCAATACAGTAAAAATGGCAATTCTACCAAAAGCAATCTACAGATTCAATGCAATCTCCATCAAAACCCCAACATAATTATTCATATGGAAAAACAAAAAATCCAGAATAGCTAAAACTGTACAATAAAGGAACTTCTGGAGGCATCATCATCCCTGACTGCAAGCTCTACTATAGAGCTTTAGTAATAAAAACAGTGTGGCATTAGCATAAAAACTGACATGTGAATCAATGGAATTGAATCGAAGACCCTGACATAAATCCACACACCTATTACCATCAGATTTTTGACAAAGAAGCCAAAATATACAATGGAAAAAAGAAAGCATCTTCAACAAATAGTGCTGGCATAACTGGATGTGGACATGTCGAAGAATGCAAACAGATCCATTTATATTGCCATGCATAAAACTCAAATCCAAGTGGATCAAAGATCTCAACATAAATCCAATTACACTGAACTGATTGAAGACAAAGTNAGAAGTAACCTTGTACTAATTGGCATAGGAGACCTCTACCTGAATATGATACCAGTAGCACAAATGCTGAGATCAACAATTAATAAATGAGATCTTCTGAAACTGAAACTGAAAAGCTTCTGCAAAAGAAAGGACATGGTCAATAATATAAAATGGCAGCCTACAGAATAATACAAGATCTTCACCAACCCCACATCTGACAGAGGGCTGTGTGGCTGGATTCCTGCTGGGATACACCTGGCCTGGCTCCGGAGAGTAGCACCTAGCCTAATTCGTCTTTTATNTAACGGATACCTTTTGTTTCTTTTATGGCCCTACGTGAATCCTGTCTGAGAGCCTCCTAAGGATACACATCCTACGCAAAACTTGGCTTAGGAAACCTGGAAAACTGAGGTACCTAAGATATCAAGTAATTTGCACTTGGCATTGTATCTTTGGGAGCCCCTTTCAGGTTGTTTTGAGCATATGGAAACTAACTGACTAATCTGTAAGAATAAAGATCCCCTAGGTGAAGGGAAAGTGCTTCAGTCCTTCGAGTCTGGATCCCCCTGCAGCCATGTAAGGCTAGATTCATTCTTAAGATGCCTCTGAGTCTTCTTTCTATGGATCTGAATGAACCCACACACTTGTGCTTCGACCACATGTGACAGGGCTGATCTCCAAAATATACAAAAAAACCCTCAAGAAACAAGACATCAAAATACCAAATAATCCAATTTTAAAAATGGAGTACAAATCTAAACAGAGAGTTCTCAACAGAAGAATCTCAAATGGCCAAAAGACATTTGAGGAATTGTTCAACATCCTTAGTCATCAGGGAAATGCAAATCAAAATTACTCCTAGATACTATCTTACACCTGTCAGAATGGNTAAGATAAAAAACACTGATGACAGTTTATGTTGGTGAGGATAGGAGGAAGGGGAACACTCCTTCAAAGCTGGTGGGCATTCAAGCTTGTATAGCCACTTTACAAATCAGTATGATGATTTCTAAACGACCTCAAAGTACACTGTGTTTCACTCCATAAACATTGTCCCTGGTAGGCAGCAGATACCTGCCCCTGCCCGGGTCTTGGCCAAGACAGGGACCCCTTAAGACCTGAAATGTGTATGTACTCACTCTCTGTGGCTACCTTGTGGTCATGGATTCTGGATGCTAGGACTGTGGACCAAGGCAGAGCTCTCCAAAGAACCGTATTGCACCGTGCATGACCTCTCCTGGACCCTGTGACCAACCCCCCTTTGTTTGTTATAAGTTGACCCCAAATAAACCCTGTTAACTATCAGACAGACTCTATGGAATTGTTTCATTATCCGGCACCCACATGAGACAAGCTCCAAACACCCAGGTGGCCTCTGCCTCTGTGGTAATCCCCACCCCTCCTGGGGACCCAGTGCTTCACAAACACGCATGTACTTGGCCCTCCCCTCCTCCCAGCTCACTGGCACACCTAGTGAGGGCTAGCTTGAGAAGACCTACCTAATCTCTGCCCTGTGCCCACAGCCCATCCCCAGCCCACTGCCCATGTGGCCCAACCGCACCCACCTCCGGCTAGCCCTGTGCCACCCGTGACTGCCCCCAGCCACTCATGGCATCTCAGGGCCCACCTACCCATCCCCTACAGGCACTTTTGCTGCTCTGCCCTGCCAGCCCGCTGCACACATGGTGTTCCCACCAGCTTGCAGCCACAAGCACCGCAGCACAACCTTCAGGTACTCATTAGGCTGCTTGCTTCACTGCAGGAGCCATGCCGCCACCCCACAGTCCTCCCTGGGTTGTGCATGCACACTGGCCATCTATTCCTTGAGTGAACAGCTGAGTCTGGCTTGCCACTACACACCCCATCCCACAAGCACGCAGCCTTTGTTAGATCATGCCAGTAGGATTTGCTTGATAGTTTCTTTAAGATAAAATAGGTCAAGAATACCAGCAAGACCTGCTTTAGTGTTACACTGGCAACACCTGCTGGCTGAACAACACTAATAAACCCAAAAGACCATTGCAAGGACTGTAACACCAGCAATTAAGGATTTCATTCCGGGTAAGAGTAGTTGACAATTTTACACCTTAAAACTGATTAATAAATAAACAAATTAATAAAATTTTCTTCACAAATTTTGAATATTTGTCAAAGCATGGCAGAAAATATTATCTCACATGAATTTAAAAACTTTTTTGCTAGTATGATGAATGAAATTTTACAGGACATATACAACCTTCCTGAGACATATTTGGTATGCACCATTTTGGCATTTGGCTATAATAATTCACATAACATTGAAAAACTGGTTTAATCATAATAACAAAGATGAGTCATTATTGGGACTGATAACGTGCTTTACAAGGAAGCAATGAAGACTTACATAAAAAGATTGTTTCTCTGGATACTGTTACTCAGGATTTACAAGGTATCAAGAAAGATCTAAATAATAGGCTCCTTAGTTTGGAATCTACTAACTTATGACAAGAATTTCAGTCCATTAATAATAAATGTACGCTGGGCAGTGGTGGCGCACGCCTTTAATCCCAGCACTCAGGAGGCAGAGGCAGGTGGATCTCTGTGAGTTCGAGGCCAGCCTGGGCTATCAAGTGAGTTCCAGGAAAGGCGCAAAGCTACACAGAGAAACCCTGTCTTGAAAAACCAAAAAAAATAAAAAATAACAAAATAAATGTACAACCTGATTTGATTTTATTGATAATAAATATGAACACTAAATGGATAGAACAATAACTCTCCAGGATGAAGTTGCCTTTACTCAGATACTTTATAAGGTTGAAAGATTATTATTAACTGATAAAATAAGGTCTATGGAATCATGTGTTTCAGAAGAACATAAAAGGTTGCATGATTCCATGAGAAATCTGGAATCGCTTACAGCAGAGAAGGTTAACTCACTGGAACAGACTCTAAGTGCTCATTTGCAAGCCCTAGTAGAAACTCTCAGTAAAGATGACAAGGGACCTAATAAGCAGGAGGGCAAGACCATATAGGTCAGAACATCTCTACATGGCTCTCAAACAATGGTTTATCCTGTCATCATCTGTGAGAAGCCAGCAGATGATACATACCCTTAGCTATATGTGGAATATATATTTCAACTATGCCTATGAGAGATTTCTTTTAAGTATTAAGTAAGTGGTGGTCACATAGGACATACATTCAACA
This sequence comes from Neotoma lepida, assembly GCA_001675575.1. Taxonomy (NCBI): domain Eukaryota; kingdom Metazoa; phylum Chordata; class Mammalia; order Rodentia; family Cricetidae; genus Neotoma; species Neotoma lepida. The sequence goes on from LZPO01076486.1 coordinate 47,640, forward strand.
TATGTAAGACAGATGTTAAATACATGGTGTACCAGTAAGATAGCAAGGAAAGAGATACCATGATAAATGAAAACATCACGGGAATAGGGAGAAACAGAATGCTAGGGAGGTTCCCAGGAATACACAAGGATGACCCCACCTTAGACTACAGGAAGTAATCGAGAGGGAGCCTGTACTGGCGTACTCCAGTGAGTATTCACATGGATGAATACCCTATCTGTCAACACAGAGCCCTGATCCAGAGACTGATGGAGGCAGATGCGGAGATCCACA
>LZPO01076487.1:0-10496 GCA_001675575.1 Neotoma lepida
TGCCAAGCAGTTCAAGGGAGGAAGGGAGGGCTTATCTATATCATGACCTCAGATTACAGTCAATCGTGGCAGGGAAGGCATGGCATAAGAAGATGAAACAGCTGAAAACATTGCATGTGCAAAGGGGAGAACTGTGAGTGCTATGGGCTGTTCATTGAAGGTGCAAATGTAGGTGCCACCTCCATGTCGGGTGCCTCCTCCCCCTCAGTCAGTGTAAACTAGGTAATTNCTCATTGACATTCTAAGAGGCTGGTCTCTAGTGATTATAGACCCTGTCAAGGTGACAATCAGTATTTACTATCACATATGTAGACAGTGTGTAGAAGGCCATTCTATATAGTGAAGGACAGATAACCTGTAGCAGTAGCTGTAGCGAAACTTACAAGGAATCAGGGGTGATGATATGATTGGATAATAATTTTCCTGCTAGTCTTTTGTCACACATCATGCATCTTTTTGTTAACCTCCAGACCTGATTCCTGTGCCACCACTTTAGAGAACAAGGTTTGCCAGGCAAAGCAAAAAACAGTTTTGTGGATTTTATAAAAGCATGAATCAGAGGGAAAAAATATTAAGCCCACTTTCTCATTGGCACTGTTTGCCACCTATTTCTGANTGCAGAATTTGTTCCGTATATCCAATATTAAAATGTTGACAATAAAGGTTTATTGTCATACACCATTTATTTAGTGACCACCCTGTGCTTATCATTGGCATCATTCTTAAGGATTTCTTCCCCTCTTTGGTCACTATGAGAAGGTTTATAAAATTTATCTTTATTGGAATGAGGGAAATAGATCACAACAAATTGCAAACACATCAGGGAGTTTGCTCATAAGCAGCAGGAGAGAAACAGAGTGAGTTTTCATGTACAAAGCAATGACAGACTGAATGAAGCACTCTGTGGGAGACGGCTAACCATAAAACCATCAGAGGTGTGAAGGATTCGTACATAGTCAGCTGGGTCAAACCTTGTGTGTCCTATAGATAGTTTAAGGCTTGTGCAAATGTTATCCAGAGAAATTTGATCAGGCTGCAACTTGTTTAGAGTGTAATAACATGGTGGCTCTGTCAGCAATTCACAACTGATTAATTTGTTTCCTTTGAGTTAAAATTTTTCTGAATAAATAAAACTGAACAATTGCACCCACTTTCAATGCCTTTGGGCGATATGCAAAGCAAAGGAAGAAAAGTTGAAATGGAATTCATTTAAAATATTGAGGCTCATTGTACAATAATTATAAGAGTACTGTTACAACTTTTGGCTCCTGGAGATGTATACATACTAAAGAATACAGCTTATCTTATTGAGTATCCCAATAAACTGGTGTTTTTAAAGGACTGTCCATGTGTTTGTAGTATGAAAGAGATCATTGGTCTTTAATATTCTCTTAAAATTTGTAATACCTGGACATGCCTCAAATAAAGAATAATGGACTTAGGCACCAGGCAGTGTAGTATTGACTATAAGTAACAAGAAGAATCAAAAAGAAGAGTGGCTTTGGGGGCAATAGATAATGGGAAAATGGAGAAAATTTAACTGAACTATTGGTATTTGTTTTTTACCTTGGTTGTAGATAAGTGAATGCTAATATAAATTAAATAGCATTACAGTTCAAATCCTACCTTATTACAAGAATTTATAAATTATAATTTATAATCATTTATAAATTAACTTTTTAATATTGTTACTTAAAATGTAAGGACATGAGTATCTTCCATTTATGTTCTCAGGATTTAAAGTGCTTTCCTTTCATGAGTATGTATTCATATGTACTTCGCTCTTAATTCTGTTAAGTTGAACCCAGTTACAATCTGTTATATCAGCTCAAAACTGTGTAGTCACATTATTAATAGATCATTATGGTTGAAGAGTAGCTGATGTGTATACATGTGTATACATGTATACATGTGTATACATGTGAGGTCTATTAAACCTGGGATTTTAAAATGCTATTTGGGATCATACAACATAGCTTGCTAGCATACCTTATTAATTTGACATTTTTAAAAATCTGTCTCATGTTGAGGCTGTTAGACTGGGTGACATCGAAGGGGAGGCAGTTCCGAAAAGACTGGAGAGCCTGGCTAGATTTTAAGGAATCAGAGGGTGGGAGAGGATGATTAGTAGAGAGGACAGAGAACAATCAATGGGGCAAAAGGAAAACCACAAGAAGATGTTACAGAATCCAAATGAGAAAAGCTAAAGCGGGCAGGAGGAAGTGATAGCCATGCGAAACTTTGCAAATGGATCAAAGTAAGATGAAGACAGGGTGAGCTATGGACTGGATCCTGTGTATGTCCTTGGTGGGCTTGACTGACAGCTGCTGTGCGGCAAGGGATGAACGTCTAAGAGGCATTGTGAGAGAACAGGAAAAGGTATTTGTTTTTGAAAAGTGTGTGTATGTGTGTGTGTGTGTGTGTGTCTGTCTGTGTGTGTTGATTTGGATATACATGTGTGTGCTTGAGTACAGACAAAGGAGGTTGTTATCAAGCATCACTTCTACTGTTTCCTTTGTGCACATCTTTCCCCAGGGACATGCCTCAACTTGTGGTAGGCATGTTAGTATTTTATGTGGGATTTTATATTTTTGCATTTGATTGACCACCTTGGGAGGAAACACGAAATCCATTGCCCATATGACTGATTCCTTCTTTCACTCAGTGTCTTGTCTCTTCTGAACATGGGTGAATTTGTGGAAATGTTACAATGACTAATTTACAGATAGACAAACAGGAACTCCTTAGAGTGGTCACNGGCCAGCAACAATCTGAGCTCAATCATGGTCCTTGAGACTGTCAGAGCCAGCCCCTTTGCCATGCTTTATCTCTTAAACCTTGCATCCTTCAGCTTCCTTCAAATAGGTNCTTACTCCTTCCTTCTTTCTTCCTTCAACTCCTAACTGACTTTGGTTCAGTCTTCAGGTCCTAGTACTCCTTTTCCTAGTGGAATTATTTGGCCCAACTTAGAGAAAGCCTGCCCTCTTCACTCTCAACTCCCTCACTTTGTACGTTTTCATTTTATTTTCATTTCATGTTGTTATTTGATTGGTGTGTGCACCCATAGTCTCACAAGATGAAGGCCATGAATCACCAAGGCTTCATTAGTGTCAAGTCTAGAGTAGACATTCTGTGCTTTGCTCCTTTTATTCACTTCTTAATGAGAGAATCACTTTAAACTGTTGGACCATTTACTTCTATTCTTTCCATGGTAAAGGAGAGGATGAGACACACAAACACACACACACACACACACAAACATACACACACACANACACATACACACACACACACAGAGGGAGAGAGAGAGAAAGAGACTCTTCATTACCTTTTCTCTGAAATAGAGAAGTAGTTTGTTTTTTCATAATATAATTTGAGTGAGCTCACAGGCCCAAATTTGCTGCTTAACAATCTTTAACTAAAAACTATATGAGTGGTGATGTGTCAAATGAATAAACTGGAAATTCCTAGGAAGAATGTCAACCAGTAGTCCTTACAGTTGATTATGGGTTTACAGAGTTGTTTTCATATGATATTTTTATGTCTGTTTTATAAATCTTTCCAGGACTTGAAAGTGAGGTAGAATACCAAATTTATTTATATTTTTGTTATGTCAGAAAAGGTAAATTAGAACAACATTATTGATGTTTATATTTATTCTTCACCAAAATATGTCACCACTCTTGATATTGCACAAATAACTTACATGACTGTAATTGTGAGTCCATTTTTGTTTTCAGTTGTATTCAGTATAGTGAAATGAAAATATAACTCAGTGTATAATGTTTATAATTAAGAGGGTAAACTCAAACATTACATTCTGAGATTAAATCCTGGATCTGGAACCTGTTTAGTCTAGTGTCATACAGAACGTGTGGCAGTAGCATAACAGTTCTTGTCTTGGCCTCTTCATCTGTGATGTGGGGTTAGCAGTCCCTTATATGGCCATCTGAGGATTAACAAAGGAGATCTGACTATGTGCCTGATGACAATGGTTGTTCATAATAACAGTTTTAGAATGCTAACCATAGCTATTACACATATAATCACTACAACTTGGTTAGATCATTTTCTCCTTTACAGTAGTGAAATGATTCATTGCATGAATTTCAGGAGGAGATAAAGACCACCTGTCATTTGCCATGAGGTAGGTGAGATTTAGGGAATAAAAATAATTGGGTCAATCCTTATAGAGAAAGGATGCCTAATTTTTTACAATAACTAGAAACGAGAGCACAATTATGTTTCTTTGTTTTTTGCTAGTAAACATTCAAGTAGCTAAGACGGTGTATTTTTAAAACATAGTGTCTGTGTTTACCTATGAACTGCAGAGAATGCATACATGCAAACCTAATGTTATCCAGAAGTCCCAGAGAAGTCAGCCACCACAAGTTACTAGAAGTGATTGAAAAGCAGGAAATCTGGAGTTTGATTCTTTCCTGCCCAGGCATTTCAAGCTTTTGGTTCAGCTGGTCCTGCCACCCAGCATCGTTTGCCTCTTTGTTTGTTTGTTTGTTTTTGTTTTTGTTTTTCGAGACAAGGTTTCTCTGTGTAGTTTTGGCACCTTTCTTAGCATTCACTCAGTAGCCCAGGCTGGCCTCCAACTCACAGAGATCCACCTGCNGCTGCCTCCCGAGTGCTGGGATTAAAGGTGTGCGCCAGAAAGCTCGTTTGCCTCTTGAAAGGCATTCCTCCTGCTGTGGCTAGTTTGTCTGGGCCATCCCTTGATGAATTCCATTGTCTCATTTCATTTGTTTTTATTTCAAACTATTTCATTGGTTTTTTACACATTTTAAACATTTCATTTGTTTTTATTTTATTGTGTTGAGCACAGAAGGGAGGCCTTTTGGGAAACAGTGAATGGAGATGTGGTCTGGAGTCAACCCCACTGTGACTCCTCCCACTTCTGGTCAGGCTGCTCCATCCTCTGTGCTTTGCTTTAGTAAGCCAGACTCCCAGGAAGTTTTCACTGCCTCTGAGCCCCGGTTTCCCCACCAGAAAGGGAAAGAGGCCCCTCTAGAAGCCAGTGCACGGAAGAACCTGGGCCACCATGGAGCCTGTGTCATCGTTGTTATTCATGGAACNACACTAACTCCACTTAGATGTTCTCTTGGGTAATTATAAGGGTTTTGTGCAATTTTTATTTCAGAAATGACAGTACAGTAAAAGCAATATGCTCTCTAGTACCTAGGAAGTTCACCAAGATTGAATGAAGACAAATGTAATACTATCTGTGTTAAATATTTTTCTTAAATTTTCTCCCACAGTGACAGCTAAATGCTATTTCTAAAGTATTTAGGAGGACAGTATTAGAATTTTCAATACTCACATGAAAGTTTATCTGACATAGGGGGAACATATGCAAGGCAAAGAATAGACTGTTCTCCTTGGAGGGGAGGCATTGCCACTTCTTACTCTCTCTACAAGTTAATGTTTGGGGGTATACGGACAGAGCGAGGCTAAGGAGAATCAAAAGGACTTCAAGGTATTGCATCTGACTCAGGAAGTGAGTCAAGTCAAAAGTAGATTGCTTAACAAGAGTAAGGATAAATTTATGATACTCAGACCCCAGAAAGGCTTAACTCAAATTCAGATTCTCAGATATGAAGATAATATGTAGCTCGTGTCTGTATCTTTGGGAAATATATATATATATACATATATATATATACATACTGCCTCCCACACATATGAGGATGTACCTATAAAAATAGTATAAGCCGGAAGATATTGGACATGTGAGTTTACTTACTACACTATATAAGGAGGCAAATCTAATCACAAACCTTCCAGAGTAAGACACCTATTGACAGTCATTACTCTCTCATGGTACCAGTGTAGTACATTTTGTTTATTTCTCTGCTTTTCTTTTTTGAAAACTTATGAACTTCCCAAATATTTGCCCTTTGTTTTATCTTATCTATGCTTAGATGAAATCATTTAACATATTGAGGAGAAAAGGACTATAGCTTTTTATAATCTTTATCATTCACTCTTTATACGGTATGCGGCCCAAACAATAAATCTTTAAGTTCCTTGTGACCTATACCTAAGAAGATAAAAGAGTGACTATAGTTCCTTAGGACTTTTATTATTTTATTATTTTAGTGAAGGTTGTAGAATGGAACCTGTAAAGGACAGGCTACAGAGCAGAGGTTAGAGAACGATGTAGGAAGAAAGTCACATAGCAGAGGATGNTTCTAAAGGCCCTGACACTGGATTCAGTTGTCCATGTTCACTGAGTTTCTGGAAGTGCAGTCACTGTCACCTTGCCAGGATGTCAAATAGCCTAAAAGACAAAACTCTTGACATTTCTGTAGGGAAGATATCTCATTCGGTTGTGTCTGGATGACCCAACTTAACTGTGAGAGGTGCCATTCCATGGATTGGGGTCACACACAATGAAACAGATAAGTGAGCTGACCATTGACTTTCATTCTCTCAAGTTTCCTGAATGTAGACACAGTATGACTAGCTGCCTCATGTTCTTGTCATCATGTCTTCTTTGCAGTACTGGACTACGTGTTCAGACTATGAGCCCAAATAAAACCCTTCTTCCTGAAAATATTTAAGGCATGAAATACGATTTTTTCCAAAAAAATTTATTGTAGACCAAGGGCAACTAATTACAGATTAATAACTAAAGCTATTTCCACAGACAGGCTCTGTAAATATTGTATTTAAGCAATATTACATGTATTTGTTTCCACATTAGGTATGGCTGATTTCTTTCAAAGAGTTGTGTGTTTTTCAAAATAAATAAATAAATAAATAAATAAATAAATCTTTTCCATGGAGTCAACATATTTGGTATCAGGACCTTTATGTTAAAATCCACCAACTTTGGTGGTACAATGTTCAGCACTAGAAAATGAAATAATGATTANTTATATTAACCATTTATTAATCTACAGAAGCAATTACCTTATATCACAATAAGCCAACAGCTTAGCCATGTTTCTTTCAAAATTTTAATATTATCTAAGCACATCCTTCAGACACTGTATTTTAATGTCAACAATAAACCAGGTGAGCAAGACTCAGAGTGATCTGTACTTGTGGGTCCCAGATACAGTGGTGCCCATTGCTGGACAGCTAAAAATGTCCCTCTGATCTTTGTAATGTCTTAATCCTCACTGTTGAAGCTTGCAGTTGTGTAAGCAGCACTATTCCTGGTATTCATACTTTAGAGTGTTCAGTACAAGAGCATCAGCTATGAGCAGGCAAATCTAGTCTTCCACTGACATTCTTAGATTTTGTTGCTAAATGGTAAGAACTTTGTCTTAGTGCACTTCAAAAAATCCTTGAAATTAGTGCTGTAGTTTCTTTACCATAATTATAGCCCCCCCCCCCAAAAAAAAAAACCAGGAGCTTAAGCTGTTAAGTGTCGTAAATAGTTACTGTATCACATTTAGGTTCCAGTGGGCGGCACCAACCAATACTAAACTTAACTGGAGAGATGTTTTGGAAGATATGGTTTGTAAAAATTCCCTTGGAGTTTTTTGAGAAAGCCATAAATGCACTGTCCCCAAATCCTCCTCCTCCTCAGTTGGAAGATAAAATGGCTATTATAATCATGGCTCACTTCATGTTCAATGGAACTTACTCTCTGGGAAACAAATGGACAAATAAAAAAGTGAGTTTTCCATCTATTGTCAATGATAAATGTCTGACCTACTTCAGGACCCTTTTCTNGGATTTGGCTCATTTCCATGCAGCCAGGCCTGACATGCCAATAATGATGGAGTGCTTGAAATACCAGAGGATTCTGCAGATTATCACTTCTACTGTGCAGACACACAGCACTTCATTTAATCGGCTTTCTGGATACCTCATTGTGAATCTGATGGAAGGATTTAGTGTAAAGCCAGGGGTTACAACCTTTTGTTTATGAGATGCAGTCTTTGATGAGGAAGGCAGCATAGAAGCTGCCTCCCTATGGCCCCATCTGCATGAAGCTGGCTTTACAGGACCAGCTTTCCATTATATTTTCATTTTGTCTCATCAAGGAGCATGATACTAAAGATAAGTTTTCATCACATACANTCCAATTTACGTTTCTACCAAGTCAACATTTTTTCATTGTCTGTGGGAAAGATAACTAACTCAAAGGCAGAGTCTGTTAATTTAGGGACAATATGATAAAGGAGGGATTGGACTAATTTGGGAGAATTGGACTGCACTGTACTCATTGCAGTCCTCAGTGTTGATTACCAGTGACTGAATTGAGAGATCGCCTTAGATAGATGGGATGCTCTGAGGTTACAATGTCTGAATTAAACCAAAGTCTTGGATTGAAATTTCATACACACCACAATGAAGAGAGGGTGTGAGTCGAAGCTCCTGGATACTTCATAAACACACATTCAGAGTCCTTGGAGTCAGATTTAGGAGCCCAGGATTTTCCAATCTGAGGGTTGGGGACTCTGAAAATAAAAAGCAGAGAAAGAACATGGTAGTTCATGGGGTCATTTCTCTAGTGAGTTTCTACTGCCCTTCCTGAAAGTAATGTTCTTTCTGACTCTAGACTGGAAGCAACTTAGTTGTCCCTGGACAGGAAACCAGCAAAATAATCACAATGAAACCATTCAAAGAAGGCTGCTCAGCAGGGAAGATGAATAAAACACCAAGACACAGATGAACACTATGACCTCAAGGAAAATAGGCTAAGTTGAAGAGACCAAACATGAGGCAATGACTGCTGTGTGNTTCTCCCCATAGTTGACACTCGGAAATAAGCAAACAAGCTTTCGTGGGCTTACTCAAAGTTCTTAATAAGGGTAGGAGGTCACTGGGATGTTTACCTCAACAAAGGGATTTTTGTTTGTTTGTTTTTAAGTGAGACTGTTTCAAGAATTTTGTTTACCTGTATCTTTGCCAGAACATCCTCAATTCATGGAACAAGGCAGCATAATAGAGAAGTGTCTTAGGACAACAGTGTTGTGAGTTACATTCGTATTCTAGGAAAATGAAAGGAAGTGAGGATGCCATCAGCATGATTATATAAACTGTGAAATTTTCAAAGAATGTGTTTCATTGAAAAAAAAATCTTTGTAGAAAACCTCAAGCATTCNGTAGTCTGCTTGATAAACCCAACTTCTCTTGAGGGCTCATCCATGGAGGCAGGGTATGACATGGTATAAGCTGGGCAGGCTGCAGGCAGGGATTAAAGATTTCTCTTTGCCATTCTATAGTCCCAAATGTTGGACAACTTATTGAACTTCAAGCTTTATTTCATTTATCTTTAAAATATAGTTAATACTAAAGCCTATTTTCAAAATTCATTGAGAAACTTAAAAAGGGTAAGGGGGCTCCAAGCGGTTAACACCGTGTCTGTCTTGGCAGGGGCTCACAGCACTGGGAAGCTATTCCAATGNTGTGAATCAACCCCTCATCAGTACGGCATTGATAAGTGACATCACAGTTGTGTGGTGACCCATTTGCCTTCCTGGTTCCCTGTGAGGTGCTAGAGATGCTTAAGGCTTCAATGGAACTTACTCTNTTGGGAGGGGGAGTGAGAAAATAGAAAAAGTGGGCTTTTCATCTATTGTCAATGATAAATGTCTGACCTGCNTTATGACCCTTTTGTTGTATTTGGCTCGTTTCCGTGCAGACAAGCTTGGCATGCCAAACGCTTAAAACAGCTAANGATTCTGTGGATTATCACCTCTGCTTTGCAGACCCACGGCACTTCATTTATGTTCCCAGCACCTAACTCTGCGCAGTCGCATGGTACATTGTTTACCAATGTTGAAATTTCATACATGAAGCCTAAAGGATCACCTCTCCTTCAGTCTTACACTTGCGTTCAGAATGCGCTGTAGCAGAGCTCAAGCCTGAGTTGTGGTCCACACTCTGCTCTGAAGCATCTATAGATCTGAAGACACAGGAAAGCAGGAGCTGCACAGAGGGGACATTATAGGTTGTTAGGCTAGTCCCCCTCACGTTACACACGTGGCAACCAGGTTCTGAGGGCCATGGCTGGTATTACTTAGATGAAAGAAATATCCATGGATTTTGCCAGGAGCTCCAGTAGAGGCTGGCTTTAGGCTCCAGGACAATATTAGAACTGCTCAAACTTGGGGTGTGACAATATTGAGTTATGTCACTATGCTTCCTCATAGTGCGCCCTTATTAGTAAGCCCTGACTGGACTCACCCATCTCTGTTCTTGTTTGACCTCACTTCTCGTTCTCTGTTTCCTAGTAGTTGAGTTCTTTAAGCAAATGAATATTTGGGAATAAAATTCAAGTCCCAATAACTTATATTTCAAATTGTAAGATTTCTGCCTGCATAATCATTTCTCCTTATGCTTTTGTTCTGAGTTGAAAGTAAATGATTATTTATAATAAATGAATAAATTTTAAAAATAAGTTGTATGTTTGGGGAATGTTTAGCTTAAATGTGCATTTTCATTAGTGGTATATTCTTTTTCTTAATTATAATGTCAATTTCAGTCATACTTTGGATGTCTATGGGGACAAGGAAGGATCACAC